>APFE030013908.1:0-24621 GCA_000404065.3 Pinus taeda | reverse complement strand
AGACTTTACTTCAGATGCAAGAGCAAGAGGATCATTATTTTGCAGTTCAAGAGTGAAGAGTTTAATCATGAGTTGGACAACTTCAAGTGCAGAATGTGAGTCATAGAGTTCTTTCAACTTTTGTAGGGCTTCGAAGGCAGTTGAATATGACGAAATATGGCGACTCACCTCTTCATTTACAGATGTTGCGATTAATTCATAAGCTTTGTTGTTCTTGTTTTCCCAAATGACGAGCTCTTTGTCTGAGGTAGGTTGTACTGGGTCATTGTCTCCTTCTCCGACACACACTCCTTTCCACAATTCATTGAAGATGAGGGTGTGTTGTATCATCCGGGACCAATCAGGATAGTTCTCCTTGCCAGTGAGAACTATTCCCACCATAGAGATGATTGAATGCATTCTGTAAAATATTACTTCTACTGATATAAAAAAAACTTTTGCTGATAAAAATACATTATGCACTATGTTTCTTCAAATCCTTCCAATGTTTGACATCAATATTAAAGATACACTCTATATTGTTGTGCTCAAAATTTTTGAAGTTTTAAGATTATGGCCAAATATTTGGACATCACCCGAAGCCAAGATAATCACAAGCTGAGAACTTGAATTGTGTGTATATTAAAGAAACCACAAGACCAAACATATGAACTTAACGGTGACATATCCCGCTCAATACATATCAAACAGCGTTTCAAATATCGGATACCATATTTGATACCTGTCAAACAGCGTTTCAGGCCAGCGTTTCATATACCGGATACCTCTGATACTTGTCAAACAGTGTTTCAAATATGCCAACATTCAGGCTCTCATACGGCTCTCAAGAATTCAACTTCTACTCAACTACCACGGCTCTCATACGCATAGCACAACAACATGTCAGCGCATAGCAGACCATAAAAAATTCCAATGCAGTTAAACGTTAAACGGGAGCTGGAGTGTCAACCGGGAGCTGGAGTCTCTATGGCCTCGGGCGTTAAACGTTCAGGCGTTAAAAACAAGGAATGTCATGCGTTAAACAACATACCAGCATTCAGGCAAAGATGTCATGCGTTAAACAACATACCAACGTTCAGGCAGAGATGTCAGATTATGAGACAGAGAGCAGAAGGCAGTGGACAGAGAGCAGAAGGCAGTGGACAGAGGAGTTACAAGGAACAAAAAAAGGAACCTGGGACCTATGCTCTGATACCATGTCAGGCCAGGAGTAACTCCAGAAAAACTGATTCATTTATTCCATTAGGTAGCTATCTATTATATACATGAATGTGATCGTTCAGTTCATCTTCTTGATGACTGTTCACATTCAAATTCTCCCAATCGCTGAGGATTAGGTGTCAACACAAACTTGGAAGGATCCCTAGCGGTCGACTGGTTCCTTTGTTGAAGCTTGTCAGATTTCGAATCTCAGGCAGAAGCGATGGCGAACCAAGCGCTTTCCAAGAAGCTGAGGAAAGGATACTCACAGAAGCCCCTTCATCTATGATAGTATAAACCATGATCATTCTGTAAGCTTGTACTTATGATTCGGAATGGTACATTAGATGGTAGACGTGGTTTGCCTAGTAGATTCCAATCGAAGGAAACAACTAGATTGTTTGGAGGAGGGACCGAATAAATGGCTGGGTAAATCTCTGACGAACTTCCTTCCTACGGTAAAGGAAGGGGTAGATTTCCCCCATTTTCATTGGATTCTGTGTTGATGAAAAGAATTTGAACGGTGTCGTTCTCATTCTCTTTGGTGACTGTATCATATGAAGGTAGACCTTCTGAAGGGCCGACTGCCTTCTCGACCTATTAACTTTGGTCCTGTGTGGACTCAGAGGGTTTATCTTCAACGATATATGCTTCGACCGACCACAAAGGTGTGTCAGTCGGATTTTCAACTAGTGATGGACTCGGCAAGAGTTTCTTGTATCCAGGAGGAAGTTGCAGTGGTGAAGCAGGACGGTTATCCAAGACTCTTTTAGCTTCATCTAGGAAGGGACAACGGTGGATGGCATGATCGCCTTCACATAGTCTACAAGGAATATTAGATCTTCCTTTTTGTCCATTAACTTCGTTTTCACTAGTTGACGATGTACTTTCAACATGATCGTTAGAGGTTGAGGACACCAAATTGTGAAAGCGGGGAGACCAGTCCATTAAGATTCGTGGGATGCAAGGACAATCTCTATGATAGTGGTCTCCCTTGCAAATGACACATGGAGATTTAGGTTTGGATGGTGTAGTGTGTGGATTTTCACCGAACAATGCATGGTTGCCCCCTTCTGTCGTTGGCTTCTTCTTCTTCTTCTCCTTCCCTTTCTTCTTCTTCTTAGTTACTTGTTTTTTAGTTTTACTAGCTTCACCAAGCAAAGAGGAAGAAGGAGAGGGAGAAACAAATGAAGTAGAAGGTTGGGGGGTAACTCTAGTATCATCCGGTTGCTAATTTGATTGCTCAGGAATCACGGCGTTTTGAACGACAGAGGTCGAGCAGAGCCATACTGGCAGACCAATTGTCAGTCCTGGAAGGTACAATGTGGTCATATGAGGTGCACCAACATCTCCCTAAAAGGAGAAGGGACTAGGATTCCCCCAAGGGGAAATCCTTGATTGGTGGACTCCATTTTCTCAACCTAAGACCAATGAGGGAACAATGATGTTATTCCAATTAAAATAAATTTTATGACGCTTTTACACAACTTTCTTTTTCAATTTTTAAGAGTCGAGAAAAAGCTAAAGATGACTCTAGTCACCTTCGATTTTTAGTGAGCCTAAAGTGACAAGTGCTTAGATGGACCTTTTCTTTTAAGGAGTCTGAAAAGGAACGAAAGTGACTACTCTAGAAATCTAGACAGAGGGATTACCAAACCAATTGCAAAATTGCAAAATAATTTTTAAGGTACAGTAGTCAATCTTCCCGAATGCTGTGTTCAGTGCCTTGCGATCAATAGCGCAGCAGACACAACTTCCTAAGGATAAATGATATAGCCTATTGTGGTCTCCCAATATATACTCGACGGTATGTGGGAGCACAAGTTCGTACTGGCACTTGTCATATCAAAGAGGAGGAATCACCCAACCTATGATGAAAATGATAGTTACCAGGCCTTACGACGTCGAAATACGTGTCTATCCTAACCTGGAGATTGACTGAAGCAGCATTCATCTACTTTGCAATTGCATAGCAAGATCAATTCGAAGGCTATTTGGCTAAATTCAAGCTCCGTCTATAGTTTATAAATCAAACAACAATAACAAACAAACAAACTATTCGGTCCCCAGTGGAGTCGCCATTTTGTTTCCACAAAAACTAGTGTCTTTTCGATCTGTTATTCCCACTAAGATGGGTAGCTATCTTAGAAACAAACAATCAAATCACTTTGCGATTTCCTTTATGTATGACAGATAAGAGAGAAGCAAAGAGGGCCAACCTGGATCTTTCGCTTGACTCCTTACTTGATTTCTCTCTCCCTTGATAGCGCTTGCAACTCCTCTCCTACTTGTCTCACTTTAAAGGATATTTGTAGAGACAAAGCAACAAAACACCATCAAAGAATCTCAATCTATAATATCATAAACAATGCAGAATTAGAAATACATCGACCATACAATTGCATTCACAAATAACAAGATTCACAAATACACGATTATATGGAGGAAAACTCAAAGAACTTTATTTATAGTAGAAGAGAGGATTACAACCCAGCTGTCTAATTCAGCATCACCCTCCCAGCCTCAAAGCCCACTTCACCTCATGAAAAGCAAGACCACCCAACAATACAATGCTTCTTCTCAAAGACAAACTAACAACACTTCTTTACAAATTACAAAATTCCAGCCTCTAGATCTCTCAGATGAGGGATCCATTAATAGATATTTGCAGAGGTGTGAGTCAGCTCTAGGTTTTTTATTAGTGTCATTCCACTTGTAGTTCTTAGTTCCACTTCGAGATTTCTTGGATCTCTTACTCATCCCTTGGGAGAATTTAGAGAGGCAAGTGCCATAGAGGAAGTTTCTAGAAGATTCCATGAGCATCCACTTAGCAAACCGCCTCAGACATTTGTCCATTCTCGCTCATTGCACCCCACAGAAGGCTTCTTTAGTATGCATCGCACCTGGCTAGTGTAGGAGTCAGTATGCATCGCACCTTGACCAAGGAGCAGTCAGTATGGTCCAGTTTTGGCCAGTTCTGAGTGGTTTTTCAAGTGGAACTTCTGGGAAATGATGTAATCAGTTGACCATGATCTTTTAGGGTATGAAACAACACTTTTAGGGGTTAAAGAGCCCTTGGTTTATCGACATATATGATTTGGGTTGCAGTGCCCAAATATGTCTATAACACACATGATAAAGCATTTCACTCGACGTACATATTTACAACTTCATGCTTTAGGGGGCAGCTGTTACAGATCCATTTGGGCACAGCAACCCCAACATACAGATTAGTACTATTAGGGCCCATCAAACCCTAATTCAGTTGTCACATGCCCTAAATAAGTCAACCATCAAAATGCCTAGCTTCCCAAGAAGTTCCATGATTGAAATCATCCAAAAACTGCCTCTACAAAGATCAGCGTAGGCAAGCCTTTATCAGGGTGCACTGCAGTGCAGCCCAGTACACTGCCAGGGTGTATTGCAACGCACTTGAGCCCTCTTTGGCCTACACTAGGTGAATTTTAGCGAAATTGCATTGGGGTTTGGGAATATTCTTATCCATTGGATGCATCTAGAAGTTTCCCAAGATTATCTACTCCTTTGAACTCGAATTTGGATGAGGTAGGGAGTTAAGGAACATCAATCCCTTTATCCCTTCCTCCATGGAACTAAATCCTAACTTTGGTAGGGCATTCATTATCACCATTTATGGCATAACTTCCTTCATTCACTTATAAAAATACCACTCATCTAAGTGATCAGGGGCTAGAAATCATTGAATTATAGGGAGATGTTGTTAGTATGAGACTTGAGTTGATTTCAAGTATTGTAATAATGTCAAAATGTCTTGCTTGTTATGAGGAGAGGATGGGATTGAACTGGAGGAGTGATGTTGAATCAAGCAAATTGGGTTGTAACTCTTGCTTTTACTAATAAAGTGTTTAAATCTTTTTCCATATGCTTGTGTTATTCATTGATGCTTTCATATGTGTATCATGTACTTGATTCCATGCTATGTTTAATCAATAGATCATTATCATATGCTTTGATCGGTTTTTGTCTTCTGTTTATGTGCAGGTACTTGTCAAGCAGATTAAGTATGGAAAGGAGCAACAAAATTGGTCAAGGAAAGATAAGGAGTAAGCGAAAGCTACCGGTAGGCTTCTTTACCTCTTATTTAATCTATTGGTCATAGAAAAATTAGAGAATGCTTTGCATTGTTGTTCTAGACTTAGCTACTAGTCTAGGGGTTTAAGTGTTTATCCGTAGACACTAAAACTTCCCAAAACAGGAACCCACATTGAAACTAGAAAAGGAGGAGGGCAAGGGAAAAAAATGAGTAGTAGGCTCCTCCTCTGAAATGAAAGGTGCTTCATGATTTACAAAAGTTGGGGAAGTAGAAACATCAGGTGGTTCAAATTCACCGTGCAAAGAGATGTGAACCAACTTCTTAAACTTTTGTTTAAAGAAATCACAATTCATGCCTTCTCCTTTAAATTCATAACAAAGGTGAAGGAATCGATCGTAAAAATATTCAACTGATTCATTAGGATTCATTCTTAGTTGATTAATTTTTTTAAGAACATTTTGGTAATCATACCTATCAAATGCTTTATGAATATCCTTCACAAGCTAGTTGAATGAGTGGATAGAAGCGGCGAGTAATGTATGACACCATTGATTAATGTGATCTTCAAATGTGAGGGTGAGTAATATAGCCATGACATCCTTGCAATGCATTCGGTTAGAAAAGAAAAAATGGACAACTTGAAACATATGTTCATGAAGGATTAAATTACCCTCACCATCAAACTTAAATTAGGACTGGTTATGAATAAATTTTGCAGGGATGGTAATACTAAGCTCTTTAGAAAAAATCTTGAGATTATGACTTGGGGAAGAGCCATTTTGAATAAGAGATTCAAAGCAGACTCAATGGGCATAGCCTATCGTCTAGCCCTCCTTCTAGCGCCATTGTTAACGGTGCTGGAAATCCGTCTACCAATGGGTCTCCCCAATATCAAGTCCCAATTAGACCTCACACCGTTTGGAACAGGAGCTCCATCTGGAGTATTGGCCCAGTTGCCATGTATTCTTATATATTTTCCTTGACTCTAACTGTCAGCAAGAGAGAGAAATACATGTGTGCCTTTAAAAAACAAGTGTTCTTGGTGAGTGTTCGGTTGTAAGTGTATCAATGTTATTCTACTGCAGAGGAAAAGAGTAAAGTGAACCTCTAAGAGAGAGGTAATAGTACTACGACACATGCAAACAAGAAGGATTCATCTAACATCCAGCAGAATATTCCACAAAGATGTGATGGTCATTACAACCAATGAAGGAGAAAGATTTGTCTAGTATCTTGCGGAATAGTATATAATATGAGACAACAGTAACAGCCATTACAACACATTCTCAACATGATAAGTACTAAAATAACCAAAATAGTTCAACTACTTTATCACAAATGAAATAAAATATGAAATACAAACATCCGCATAATAGTCTTACAAATATTCATAATCCATGCATGAAGAACGTGTCATCCATGAACGGCTTGTGTTATTAATTAAAATTTCCAAGACACATGTATACAATGAACATCACTAGCTCCAATAGTAGAGCGTTGGAGCCACTCATTTCTCCTCAAAAGAACTAGCTTATCTCTATAATGCCTTGTGGGAGGAGCCAAGGTGAAAACTCATTTCCTCATACAATGAGGATGTATATATAACCAAGAGGTGATGATTCACCTTCCTTGTGACTCTTTGATTACCCTCATGATTGTTTGAATTCTTATGACTCTTCATATTCTAAATGTGTCCTTTGGACTTCCACTTTACAATACATTTTGAATAGTTAATTACATAATCCACAATAATGATGTGGCATATGATGACTTGTGACAAGACATGACATGACACTGATGACATGGATTGCATGATGATATGATAGTGCCAAGTTGTCCTTCTTGTTGCCTTTTTCTTTGTGTCTTCTTAAAAACATAGTACATGTTCTTCTTCTTACCCTTCCTTATGACTTGTAGATGAGGATTCTTCCATGTGATCTTGATCTTCATGTTTTGTTATAGTCTGGTGTTACTTCATCTTCTCGCCTTACGATCATCTTATCTCTTCATCTCCATATGTGTTCTCTAGCATGTCCTCCTTATTCATCATCTTTCCATAGCATAAAAGAGTACCTACATCTAGAATCCACTCATGACAAGATGACATCAGTTTGATAAACCCCTAGTCTAAGATGGTGCATATTGATACGTTGACTAAGCTAGAATTGGGTGAAGGGCTAGAAAAGAGGCTCAGTGACTACACAATTGTGCAACTCAGGAAGTCAGGGTTGAAGCTTTTTCCTTGAGACTGTGCAATGCACAGTTCATGCTATATTGACAAAGAATATTGCACAGTTTGGGAGCTCAGTGAACCAGGATAACGGGTTTGGCAATGTTTTAGTCAACTGTACAGTTTTGGGAGGAAAACTAGATATGGTGATTTCGCAATTGTGTAATGAGCTTAAGGGTTGGGGTTGAGGTCTAAGACTACACAATTTGTAGTTCATGCCTAACTGGAGGGCATGACTATATAGTTGTGGAGGCCAAGGCCTGGGCTTGAGCATTGAAATTGTGAAATTTGCATTACTAGAAGGACAGGGGGCCAGATGAATGCGTAGTTATGCAACTTAGGAGCTAAAGACTTAGGCTTAAGGATTGAGACTGTGCAATGCTAAGTGTTGGATTGGATGGAGAGAAATATTGCACAATTATGGACTCAGAGGTTGGGATTAAGCATTGAGTTTGTGAAATGAGAAGTTCTAGGAGGAAGATATTGTGCATTGCGTAGTGCCAAGAGACAAGGTCACTGCTTGAGGGTTGAGACAATGCAATGTGCAGTTCAGGAGGGTTGGATGAGGCTAGGTTGTTGGGAATTTTTTGAAATTTGGCTACGTGTGGGGTTGAAGAGACTGTTGTGAAAAGTGATATGACTTGACTTTGATCACACACTTGAAACATTTTGACGACACAACAACATAGATCATCTGGAACATGTTGAAAACATATTTCCCTCAATGTGACAACTCTACAACGACATCTGTGCGCCACTAAAGGTACACTATGCAACGACCATGACGACACTTGTGCTTAAAACTTTGGGAATGAGTGTGAATTATGTTTACATGGTTAGACCAACTCGTTCACAAAAAGATAACCCTTTGAAACCACCATAACAAACATGCATACATTGTGTGACAGTTAACATGCGAAAAGACGACAATTGTTAAAGTGTGAACGACTCTTGCGATATGTGAACGATAAGGAAAGTAACACATGCTAGAGTAAAGATAACATGCAAATGACATTAATTGGAGTGAAATCAAGTGAAAGTGACAGACGAAAAGATGAAAATGACACTCGCAAAAACAAAGGTGCATGGGTGCGATAGTTTGCAAAACTCGCTACAATGGAAGTACAAACACAATGGAAGTAGAATGTGAGAAATTGTCGTTGTTAGTGCACTCTAACTATTGACATGAATTGGCCACGGCACATGCACAGTCTTGATGGAACGTGTTATGCTTGTCCAAACTTGCGTAAAAGAATGAGCTCATTCACTTTTTATGGACTAAGTATGTGTGAGCAAGTAACTTCGACACTTCCAATCCAAGAAGGGATCTCAAAAAGCATCAGTTGGCCAAGAAGTGACTACGGAACGACCGATCACAAGATCCATGGTAGGCTCCAAAATTCAAGTGTACACAAAATTTTGGAGGGTGTTTATCGCGGCGACAACATATATACAATTAAAATAATTATTATTATGTAATTGTAACCAACATACTTAATCAAACTTTTAAATACATATTGATTATAAAATGAGAAAAAAAAAAAATATATATATATATATATATATATATTATATAATATATATATATATATATATTAATATATATATCTATATATATATATAATTATATTTATATATATAAATAATTCGATATTAAATTATTTGAAAATAATAATCAAAACTTTTATTTTACATTAATGTTTTAAGTGTAGTTTTTCCCACTGAGTGTAGAATAGATGGTGATGGGGTGTATTGTTAAGGTACTCTGTCATGTGAAGGTCACTGGTTCGAAACTTTGCGGACAAAAATCCAGCAATGTTAAGGGTTGGTATGGTCCAAGTTGGGTGCAATCCAAGATAGTGGTTTCTCAAGCCAAAGTTTAAGTGTGTAGTCATCTTAGGACTCACACAACTTATCAAATAAAGGAATGTGTTAAGTGTAGTTATGGTATAAAGTAATATAGATTTATTTTAATTATTTTTATGAAATATATATATATATATTATATATATGACATTGAAAATTATCTAAATTTATGTTGATTTTTTTATTGTTATATTATTTTTCACAATAATGATTGAATTTTGTATTAAAGTAAAAGTAAAACTATATAATATTTAATATAGAAGAAAATGGTAAAAGTCTCAATTAAATAATAGAAAACAAATTATCCTTTTTTCCGGTGTTTAAAATAAGTACTCTTTGTAGGTATACTAATGTACAAAGTGATATAATAGTACCATAATACTAAAAAACATGATGAATATACCTGTAAAAGATAAAAGATAAAGAAAATCCAATTAAGCCCCTTGAAGTCTCCATTGGTGTGCCCTTAAACTCCCACATAATTCTCCATGGTTAGGTCCATTTAATGTTGTGCAAAAAATTCTTCAATATGGATCCACAAGAAAACACTTATGGTTAGGTCCATTTAATGTTGTGCAAAAGTATTCTTCAGTATGGATCCATAAGAAAACACTTAATGATGGGTCTCTAGTAATTATAGGAGTAAATGAATGTATTACCCTTTAAGTGAGGTATAAATATGCAACTATTATGTTAATCAATGATTTCAATTCTCCTACATGAGTATTTAGGTCTAATGAGAGACAAGCATGAAAACACAGAATTACCTTTCTCTTCTAGACTCCAACAACTAAGTCATAATTTTCATAGTACAATAAAGTCTAACTCTATTCTCAACCTTTGGCTTTATTTCCATTAGTTCCACATAATGGTGGAGTTCAACACACTACAATGGACCTCAACCACCTCTTTGTCACATCTCTAGACATCACACTAAGCAACCTATAATACACAATAATATTATTGGTAGTGTCAACAATGGCATTGGTCCACTTTTATAGATGAAAAATACCAACTCAAAAAATTACCCCAATCCAACCAAGATGACCTTGGCCTAAGCCACACCAAACTTGATTTCCTCTGTAGAAAATATTGAAAATAAATCTAAGATGGAAAATGAAAATTGCAATTCCATTCCAAAACCATAGCCATATTAAAATCGCATACAAACACTAGCAAGTGAATGGAACAATTCATTAGTTTGTATATCAATATATAAATTGATGAACGTTAGAGAATTAACTTTGTGCTATTTTCAAGATACAACACTTGGGGATGGAAAGCCATGTTGTACCCTTTCATTAATATCAATCTTATAATGTTATAGTTACTAATTATTCTCATAAATTAGCTTATGTGTTTTCCAATTCATTTTCAATTTTTTCTTTAATTTTCAATTATGACAATTGATAACTTTAAAGTTACATGGGCTTTTTTCAGGAGAAAAAAAAAACATTGGTAACTTCTATTAATAAGCAGTTCCAGTACATATTCAATATCATCTTAATGATATACCAAGTAACAAGGAAGATCAACTAAGTTACCATATACAAGTACAACTAAGACAAAACCAACCTATAGGCTGAATAAAAGAGCTAAAAATTTCAGGAAGGATTGAAATTCCTTGAGAATCTAGACATGTGCCACCAGATTTACACTGCCAAAAAACTAAATATGGCCATAGAGTAATGCACAAACTGACAAAAATAAATAAGAGACATTGAATACCAACATAGTGGAGAGATAATCCCCTACAGAAAGGAATGTAAGAAGACGGTAATTCATCAAAAAAGCTCCAGGAAAATATATCATGGCACCTCAAAACTACCCTCATTCATCATCTTCCCCCCACATAGATGCAATACTGGATCATGCCAAAAGTGGAATCCAATCCTTTCATGGAAAGTCCATCTGCTAGAGAGTTGTAATGTCAAAATACATGTGAAAGAGAGATGTGTTCAAAATCTTGCTTCAATAACATAATACGATCCATCCAAGATGACAATGCAGGGGTTGAGATGGTAGATTTCCCCAACACAACTAATAACATATTTGGAGTCCCCATAGACAGTGAGATGTTTCATCTGAAGATGCTTTGCAAAGAAAAACAGGCCCCAAAGAGCCATAAATTCAACCTTTTGATTTGTGCATGATCTACCAAACGAGTGAAAAGAAAAGTGGATGTGAATATTTAACCACAACCATACCCCACAACCACAACAATGATCAAAATTCACCCCATAGAGGTAACCTACAGGAAATAGAACCTGCAAAGGAGGAGATATGAACCTGTGAGAACCGACATCATGTGAGGGATAAACCACCTCAGATAGCCAAGCCAATGCTTGAGTGCATATATTATGAATAATAGGAGGCCTATTTTCAAATATGGCAAGGTTTCGAGCCTTCCATAACTCTCATACCACAAAAAAAGGAAGAGCTTTATATCTTCCACAATGGTTAATCCACCACCTGAAGCATGAATTCAGTGAATCAAAAGCCACATGTTGGGGAACCCAAACTTGATCCGTAATGTGCCCCCAAACCTCCACAAACATAGGGAAATCAATAAACATATGTGTAACATCCTCCATAGCATTATGAAAAAATACACACCAACCCGAACCAATAAAACCTATTTTACGTAGGTTGTCCCAAGTAAGAATTTTATTCTTCCAAGCTAACCAACAAAAAATAACGATCTTATTGGGAACTTGCCACCTCTAGTCTTTCCTAAACTTGCATATATTATTAGAAATATTAGTGTAATATAAAATCTATTGGTAGACCTCTTGGACCACCACTCATCCTTGTTCAAACCACCATTCTACACCAAGGAATCGCCACTCCTTTGAAACATGAAGCTTGCATTTATGAAAATTTGTAGGTGATTCCAGATAGGAACATGCCTACCTCATATACCAAGCTCCTCCACAGTCTTCCAAATCATATAGGAAAGATCCAGTTGACGTCGAGCAATAAGTTGATCCAAGAAAAAGAATCCTTTTTTATGAAGAGCAACGATAATCTCGTTATCGAAAGGGGGTGGAGGCGTAACCCAAAGAATCGGATCCAAACTAATCATAATATGATTCCCTCTACCAAAGAACCATATCATCTTTTTAATCAACCAATTTTTCACCTTAGAGAGTCTCATCCAAATATAGGAGCCTCTCCTATTGCCAACCCTCCTCTTCATATACCAATCAAAAAAATATTTACCCTTTAGATACTTTTCAAGAATAATCGCTTGCCAAATACCCCTCCCAAAAATTGCACGCTATAGGGATTTCACTAATAGAGCCCAACCAAACCTCCTTAAATTGATAATTCCTCAACCACCCATCTCTTTACCTTTAGTGATCGCACCAAATTTGACAAGGTAGAATTTATGATGTTCACCCTGCCTCGGCTAAAGAAAATAAGCCATGATAGCATTAATCTTATTAATAATGTGAGAAGGAAGCACGAAGAGGTGCATCCAGTGTACCACTAGCTACTGGAGAATTGATTGTATCAAAATATATCAACCACCCAATGTCAACCATCGTTGAGTCCAAAGAGTGAAATGGTTCTTAAATGTCTCCACTAACCAACCCTAGTATGATATCCTATAGCAGTTAAGCTTTAGACGAAAACCCAAGTAATTCAAGCCATTGTCCAAGGGAGATACCCTAACATTGAATAATCTAGAAATGCATTGAACAACTTCTTGGTAGGTAGATGATGATAACAAAATAGATTACTCCAATTCATGAATAGACCTAAAGCTGCTCCAAAACAAACCATGATATGATAAAAATCTAGCCACTACTCCCACAAAACCGACCCAAAGGTAAGTGCATCATCAACAAAGATGTGTGACAAAGATCGAGGGCAATGCTTGTAAACCATGGAAATAACCCATAGAAAGTGCCTCCTTAAGCTTTAAACTAAGACCATCCATGACCAAGATGAAAAGTAAAAGGGACAAGGAGAACTGTCAGAGACCTCTATCGGCGTGAGAAAAGTTTGATGGAAAACCATTAATCAAAACCGCAAATGATGCAGAGGATACACAAGCCATAATTTAGACAATATTCCACAGAGAGACCAATTTTTAGGAGAATCATATGCAGGAAGGCCCAATAAATACAGTCGTAAGCCTTGTGAAAATCAATCTTCATAATAATAGCCTCATGCAATTTGGAATGAATAGTGTGTAATCATTCATGTGTGGTGGCTACCGCATCATGAATCTAGCGGCCAACCAAGAAACCAAATTTCTCAAGTGTGATATAGGAAGATAGAAAATGCTTGATTATACCAAGAATTAATTTATAAATCAACTTGTATGTAATATTGCACAAAGAGATTGACCGGAAATCAGAGAATGATAGAAGATGTGATGATTTAGGGATTAAAGAAATGAAAGTGGAATTTATCCCACCCGAGACCCTGCTACAAACATGAGACTCTTCTACCAAATTGAGTAAATTTGGGCCAAGAAGATCGAAAAAATGAAGGAAGAACTCCACCGTCCAGCCATCTGGGCCTGGACTCTTATCCTTGGAAAAGGATTTAAGAACAGCCAAGATACAGTCCATTGTGACAAGTTTAAACAAATTAGCATTCGAGTCCTCTAAGAACATACAAGGGAAATTCTCAACACCCCAATTCATATATGCATAATCAACACCATTGTAGGCCAAGTATAATTCTTTGAAGTACATAACAAATTCCTCTTGAATGTTGCCAATTGAGTGGACTCGACCTCCCTCTGTACTTTCAATCTCCCAAATAGAATTATCATTCTTCCTAAGATTTTCAAAGTGATGAAAAAACTTTTTGTTGTGATCACACTCACAAATCCATATGGCTCAGCTTTTAAGGCACCAAGTAGCCTCCTGGAAGTTGAGGATGCACCTTTTTTCCAGTTCCAGCTCCTTCATTTTTAACAGATATACCTCAGAAGGGGAAACAAGGTCCATGAGGGAGCTGAGGGTTTCCATCTCTACTGCTATCTTGTCTGAGTACCTTTTATATTTAAACATATTTTTTTGTTCCCATATGCGAACAACCCCTTTCAGCGAATTAAGTTTCTGTAAAATCAAGTCCATAGCTGACAAGTTATCCAGATAAACTCTCGTGGGCCAATTATCTCTCATAAGAGATATGAAGGAATCCTCCTACAACCACATTCTATTGAATTTGAAAGGGATACCATTCTGAGAAGACTCCCCCTTCCACTGCAAAATGATCTGATTTTTAGATAGCTCCACCCAAGATCTACAATTTCCAAAAAGTTCCAAAACCTTAACATAAACCAAAAAAATTTCAAGTCTCTTAGAAATATGATGAAGCCCGACCTACCATTAGTCTAGGTAGGAGGCAAAGGAAAAAACTTTGCATCACATAGGGAGTTGTCCTCAAACAACCTATAACGGAAAGAGCCAAGCAGGTTGAGTATGCTACGAAGACCCCAACTATCCCCACAAGAAAGCATAGCATTAAAATCATCGGCTATGAGAAGATATTTAATCTTCAAGATACCATACTCATCCATTCAGTCCCAGAAATCCAACGCTCACGACATGGAGCATATAAATTAAGGAAATGTAGTCGAGATTAATAACCCCTGATGAAACTAGAAAGAAGAATACCCGCAAAACATAGTGACTTTCACTCATGTGGATTCCATAGGACCATGAAACCACTAGATAATCCACAAGAACTAGTAGCAGCAAGAAACCAACTCGGATGAATGGACCAAAAATAAGTTTTGTCCCTCTCCTTCGTGGTCATAGATTTTGAATAAAGATCAAAATAGGTTAAACAGAGTCAAACAAAAATTTTAGTGAGGAGTTTTTAGAGGAATCCCCCAAACCCTGGATGTTAAGAGTAAGAAGCTTCATCTAGACAACCCTAGTCTTGAGCACTGAATCTCTAAGGGCTTGAGAATCACCAGCATAAATAATAGGAATGTCCTGGAGGGCACCATCCAAAGAAATAGACAAGTATTTGGCAAGGGGCTTCCCTTGAAAATGTCGACTCCCTCTACCACCTTTCTGTTGAGCAGTGATATTAAGCGCAGATCCAGGACTAATGACCAAGGACTTGTGAGAAGAATTTGCCTTATGGACGGAGAGTGCTTCAAGATCCATATTAGGATTTCTCATGAGGAGATTTATATCGCTTCCCACAGAGTTATGAGGGGGATATTCTATCAAATATGTATCTGCCAGAGGGGAATTATTAGAAGGATTAGGCCCAAATGTGTCATTCGAAATGGCCTATGGAAGAGGGGATTAACAAGGAAGGGAAACTCCCCAAATTTGAGGGGGGTAGGAGGGATCACGAGACCCCAGAATAGTAGAAACCAAGATCTCAACAGGCTAAAGAGAACCCGAGGATAAAGAAATTGGTTGGATGGAAGAACATGAAGAGAGAAAGGTAGATGTGCATCAGACTTGGAGATCAAGTGAGGCGCGAGATTACTAGGCTCAAAAGAGGGGATAGAGTCATGAAATACTATCAAAGCACATGATTATGGCCTCTTGGGGAGAGAAGAAGCACCATTAACCACCTTAATAGGGGGAACCAGATGAACCTTAAGAGAAGAGGGCAACGATGAAGAAGGCAGAGAGTGATCTAAGGAACTTCCATCTAAAGTAGAGTCACTAGAAAGAGGGATACCTGGATGTGCCATAGGAGAAGTGATCCAGATATTGGGGGGAGGCCCCCAAGATCTGAAAATTTGAAATGCCAGAAAAAGATGAGAATACACAATAAACAAAACCACCAAGAAACTTTTTACTAAAATAGAGAATAATTGTAAAAGCTACATTGTGATGGACAATCTGTTCTTTTACAAAATGTGACTTGTTATTTATAGCATTTTTTAGTTACAATACCATAGGTAATTCCATGGATGTGTAAATACGATGGGTAAATGAATACCATGGGTGGATGCCACTTATAATACCATGGGTAAATTCCATGGGTGGGTGTCACTTACAATACCATGAGTATATTCCATGGGCGGATAAACACCATGGGTGGATGAATACTATGAGTGGATGCCACTTACAATACGATGGGTAAATTCTATGGGTGGATAAATATCATGGGTGGATGCCACTTTCCATTCAAATCATTCCCCCTCCTTATGATGCAATGGTTCCCATTGCATGAAGTTCCCTCCTAAGAAGCCTTTGTTGAATATGAAGAGACACTAAAGAGAAGGGTTTTGTGTGGTTAACACATAACCATGATAAATGAAGATCTGAGAATAGAAATACCCTGTAATGCTTGTGACCAACTATGATACTAATAGTGTGTAGCCTAGCAAATGGACTTTGATGAAGTATGGGTTTGTGGATGACCCATAACCATAACAAATGAATATTTGATAATAGAGATACCTTGTAATGCTTGTAACCAAGTGTGATAATAATAGTGTGTGGCCTAACAAATGAACTTCGACGACAAGGGTTCTGTGCAGTTGACCCATAACCTTGGGTTTGTGGGTGACCCATAATCGTGATGCTTTTAAGTCTGCTTGGTAAAAGTATGGGTTTGTCTAATAGATTATCCTATCCAATGAGATGTTGTAAAGGCTTTGGTGGGCCCCAGTATTGCAGCAATAATGTTGCAACTCTTGGGACTCCCTTCTTTAATTTTAACAACCCGGTAGTTCGTAACAAACTTGGAAGTGACGGTGTTGTATGCAGAAGTACTAGCTCTTGCCGCAGTTGTCACTTGGTCAGCTGGCACAAGTCCACTAGGGGCTTAAGCAAACTTCTATTAGCTCTGAGAAGAAGCTTTTTAACTGATGGATGAAAGCTAACTCAAAGGAAGCTAATCTACTTGCAGAAAGAAACTGAAAAGCTGAAAGGAAATGCAAACCCTAGCAAACCCTAATTTACCAGCTAGCCCACTGATTGAAAAAAGGATGCAGCTACTGAAAGAGATGATTGACTTCTAGGAAGGTAAAATGCATGTGTCTAAGTTATCACTATCTGAAGAAAACATCTTTTTGTATTTTTGAATAAGTTGTCAGAATTATCATGCATGTGCTTTCACTGTTTTTTACTGTGCAGAGGTGGATCGGTGAGAGAAAATGTTTGCAGGAGGTTGGGAAGGTTCAGAGAGGGCCTAAGGGGTCCCTAGCACCCTTCCAGAGAGTTTCACAAAGTTTGGTGATCAAGAGACCACTTTCGTGAGCTTTTATAGGAAGTCTGCAGGGTTTCTATAGGATGTTCTGGAATTTCTAGAGGATGTCTGTAATTTTCTACAAGATGTTCAGAAATGGGATTTTGGAGGATGGATGGAGGGAGAAAGATGAAGGAATGGGTATGGAGGTGAGATAATGGTGTGAGAAGGTCCAGGTTTTGGTGGATGGAGCTGAGGAGTGATAAGGACAGTTGGATTTATTCAAGGAGAGATAAGGCAATGCTACACAATAATATGGAAAATAGGTCAACGTGAGGGAACGTAGCAAAGGTAAGGCAAGGATCTGAAATGGAGGATGAAGCAGGTAGGTTGGATGGAGTACGGGCAGATGGAGAAGTATGATAGGCACTCTACAAGTTATTTTTCGAATTTGACAAATGAAGACTTGGAAAATCAAGAACCTAATTACTTTGACCTCAACTGACCTAGATAACAGCAAAGGAAATGAATAGAAGTCTATTTGCAGCGAAATCATATGAAGTAACTATGCAACTAAGCAATCATAACCCTAAGCATGAAACCAAAACTGATATCAAGTTTAGCAACTAAAAATCTAACACTACTAATTGCGTGGTGAGGCAAAAACAGTGTTTTTGGTGGCAGCAAGGTCACCTTGGTCCCAGCTCATGATTCCACTGAATGAGAGGTGAGATCCAAAGTGCTTGATGGCCTTTTTCTGAAGATCTTCTCTATTATTAATCTATCAAATAAACCTGAACATGAAAATCCTTTTTAATCATCAAAAGCAACCTAAATAACAAAACAATATTTAAATCTAAATAACAGAGTTTATTCTAAGAATGTAGCAAAGACACATGAAAGTAAACAAAGGAGGTACTAGGCACTTGAGATGGGCCCAACCCCAAGAGCTACAGCCTCCTAAGAGAGACTAGAGATGGTGCAAAGCTGGATTCATCTTTATTGATCAAAAGAATAGTTACATTCCAAAAATTGTCCACAAGGAAAACTTGAAAATGTGTTGAAATGGAGAGCTAAACTACTGCCTAAAAACTGACTAACATTGAACTACAAACTAGCTAACTTCTGCCTACAAAGTGACTAACTGAAATGAGGCCCTAAGCCCTCTTATTTATACAAATTGAGGACCCCAACAGTCCTCCTAAACTTTAGGGACTCGGCTGCCCAAAACTTGCAGTTAACAGTGGTCCTACTTGACTTGCTTGGCTGCCCTTGTGATAATCGATTTGGTGGCCCTTGAACTCCGAGCTAATGGTGGAGAATTCGAGGTAAGGGCCCATAAATGAAAGGAACACCTTCCTAAAAATCCTCTCCATGAATTTGGCTGCCAAATGCTCATTTAAACCTTTGATTTTGTCTCCAAATTGACCAAAAATACTGCATAAAGCACACATTAGACTTGTTGGCATAATGACTAACCCAATTCACTCTATTATCATAAATATAATAGAAAGCATGCAATAAACTAATGAGAATGGTGGATTAAGTCGAATTAGGAGGCTGAATGAGCCCATATAATTATCCATTTTTGGGGCTCATCATCACCCCCCTATTGAAAGTGTTGCTCATCCTCTGAGCAACTAATTTATCTCTTCATCTTTGATGGCCCTGATGGCCTCCCTATCATGCCAAGCTTCTGAAGTGATGTCCTTCTCGGTCATGAAACCATGATTTTCTCTCTACTTCTTCCCACTACCTATGCTCCTTTCCTTGTAGCAGTTTTTTTAAAACCTTCGCCTTAGCCTGCAGCTTGTCCTCTCTTTGTTGTTCATCAGATGTTTCCTTATCTTTCCTTCTTCCTGTGATTGTTTGGCCACCTTTTCCTCCAATTTCTTGGTCTCTCTTAGCTTAGCCCGAGTTTCTTGTAGAGAATTCTCAGCTTCCTGTAGAACTGTCTCAGCTTCCTGTAGAACTGTCTTTGAGTCCATCATCTTAATTTTCTCTCTCTAGGTGAAGGCTTTTGGCTTCCTCATTCATAGATGATGGATCTCTTTGAAGGAGACTCTTCCTTTTGTTTAACTGTGGTGTCCTCAATTGTAATTGGCTCCTTTCACTGTGGCTGGGGTCTGCCAGCTTTTATCTGCATGCTCCTTCTTGCCTTAAAGTACATGAAAGGCTCCCTTTTTCGCTTCCCTTTTCATTGTGGAGATGTGTTTAAGGTAGCCAGCACAGCTACTGCCTCCCTAGCCAAAATCTCGGGTGATTTGTCCTTTTGTTGCTCTGTTTCCATACTTCCTGTAGAAACTGTGTCAGCTGTTTCCAGGCTTCCTGTAGAAACTGTTTTCAGACTTCCTGTAAAAATTGTTTTCAGACTTCCTGTATAAACTGTTTCGGCATGTTTGGCTGGATGTGTCTTTCCTTTTAATTCCTGTTTGGTTGCCTTGGTTGTGCTCTCCTTTGTTTGGACTTTTTCAGTTCTCTCTGCTCTATTCTGCAATCACGTTTTCTGGAGTGTTCGTGCCATTGTTCCTCCACAGTTTTAGGCTTCAGCAATTTGGTCTTTGCTCATTTTCCACTCTGTTCTTGCCTTGCCTGAATGTCTTGCATTTCTTCATCATTGGTTTTCTCATCTTTTTCAATGTGTTCTTCTTCTTTGCCATCCTTTATTTTTCTTCAGCACTTGCACTAACTCATCGACATTAGTTCTTTGAGTATCCAGCCTTGTCCTCCCCCTCTCGCTTTTATTTGGCTCATTGTATTTCTCTTGATCATGTAAGAGATCCCACCTATTCATTGTATGACTGTACTATGACAAGACACAAACTTATTGTTCCTGGTCGGTTAATTACATGCCTTGAATGGTCCAATCCTATGACTGATTTCCACCTTACACTTATTTCATCTCATTAGTCTTATGGTCAATTTTAAATTGCACCAATGTTTGCTAAACCTTCATTTGTACAAATTTGGGCACCTTCAATTAATCCTTCTAGTTGTAGCCGGTCGTCAGCTGCCAAGCCTAATCCGTCACATTAAACAAATTTTGCATTCCCAGCCTGATCACTTTTAGAAGCACTCTCAAAGTATTGTTTCCCTGTTCTTGATTTAGACAGTTCCAAACTAGCTTGGATCTGTGACAGAATCTTCATGTCTCTCCTTTGATGTAAGACTCTAATTCCATTCTCTAAGTCCCACACCAACTTTAAGATTTCCATCCCTTTACAATCCTGGATCACCTGCATCAAATTCTGATATGACACCTTACTATGTTTTAACAATTATGTTCATGCCTGCAAAAGACCCTGACCAAGTTTGTTTTGCGGTTCTTTTTTCCAGAAAACCCCTTAATACCTGCAAAAGTCCATGTCCAAGTTTGTTCTTTTGTTCTTTTCTTTTTTGGTAGAAAGAGATCTCAAGGACATTAAAAATTCTTCAACTATCTGGTTATGAGAGGAAGAGTTTTACTTCTACAGCCAGAGGACAGAGACCAAGTTCTCTTCTTAAGACACATTCAGATATGCAAATTTTAAAATTTTCATCCACAAGCTGGCTCTCATAGCTGCATATGTTTTCCTTATAATAGAATTTTAGGCTGGAAACGTGGAGAGGAATTTTGATGCAGAAAAACTGAGAAATTTCGTGCAACGCACAATCACACTGCTATTTTTGACTTACAGGCGAACTTGTCTCTAATTCTCCTACTCCAGACAGTTCAATTCACTACCTTTCAAAATATATCATGCATGGAAGAGTGTTTTCGAGCCTACCTTTCTCGGAACTCCAACTGTTCCAAAAGGCTGTGTCGTAATTCCTGTAGAAGACCCCCACCCGTTTCCTGTAGAACGCCCTTGCACCTCTGAGTGAGCCCGATACGCTGGAGAATTTTGAACCAGGCCGAAAAGCTCAGTGGAGGACGACGGGTTAATCATTTTGTGGAAGCAGAGGATGCATACTTCAATGGAAGACGCTGCAAGTGCCAATGAACAACAGGTGGTGTTTCAGCCGAGCATTTTTAATTGCGGCGTGATTTGTGGTGGGGGAGTGAAGTGGCCAAAATGTGCGCTGGTCCATGCAGATGGCAGTGCTGCCACGAAACATCATGTTTCCTACCTGTGATCACTCCATCAATTACGTTGAAGGTCAAACAGTCACCACTAAACAGTTTCCCGATTTCCTCCTGAAATGGTTGAGCGCACGTGTCGTATTCACCCCGAGCGTAGTTGAACTAGATGAGGGTGGCCAGTTAGCCGGCCACCGATTTTTTAATCACCACCATCTCATTGCTCATGCAGTTTTCAAATTATAGTCATGCAATCAGAGGAACGAGTTTAGTCACGTACCTGGAAGTCGAATGTGGCGGCTGTGAGGTGCTTTTTGCTGCTACATTTGTTTATGTGTTTGCATGATGGCTTGATTGCTAATTCATGGCCGTTTTTCTTGTGCAGGTATCCTCTGGTTGGATCTATGTTGCAGGAATTTGTTTCCACGTTCAGATTTGCACCCTCAAGCTGCTGATGTTGAATTTTCACGGGACATAAACTTGTTTTCTCCATTGCTCCCGAACGATAGATCGGATCAATCTGAAACTTTTTGAGAATGTTTCTACCATCACTATGCACCTCCCAGAGCGAAATGGTGGTCAATGGATGCACGGGTTTCGAGAAAAATGGAAAATGACTAACGATTACAGAGGTCAATTTCTCGGAAACCGTACATCGGAATCAGTTGAAACTGCTTGGGTAGGTTACTATCACCCATATACATCTCCCCATGAAATAGGTTTTGAAACGGATGCACGGATATGGAGAAAATGAAAAAATGGCTGAAGGTGATGGAGGCTGATTTCTTGGAAATCGTGCACCGGAATTGGCTAAAACTGCTCGGGCATGTTGCCATCATCCCTGTACAACTCTCTGTAAAACGGTTTTGTAAATTGATGCATGGTTTTCAAGTTAGGGCAAAAACAAATTTCAGCACTATGTATTTTTGCTTCCAAGCATTCCGCAGTTTTTTGTATGATGAGAAAAATGAGCTTGGGCTATAATGCAGGCATGGAAATGATGGAGGAGGAGTTTGAAGAAGGTAGGAAGACTGATGAACCCTTTTGGAAGCTATCATGTTCACCAAACTGCATTTTTTTGAAATCCATTTCCAGCCTTTTGTAATTTTTACAGGAACTTCCTGTAGAAGCACAATTTTCATGAAAAAAGTACAATGAGGTGGAAAAAATGATGGAGAAGGGTGAGGGATGGAAGCATGGATGTGGCTGCAGGTCTAACCAATAGATTCCAACCTTCAAATGCCCCTCCAAAATCGAATTTCGAAAGTCCGAAGGTTCTACAAGATGTTTCCTGTAGAAATTCCGAACTTCCTGTAGAAACGCTTGGAACTTCCTGTAGAAAGCCCAAAACTTCCTGTAGAAAGCCCAATCTTGACCTGAATGTGACCAAATCCTAGGAGAGGTGAGTGGCCATGGAGGGAGTGTCTGAAGGGATGTCCTGAAGCCTAGTACAGACTCCTGTCCTCGTTTTGCATGCCTCTCTTTTCCTGCAAAGTATTCACTGCAACCTACAATTTTCCACAGAGATTAGGCCTGATTTCTCTTTTTTCTTTTTTTTTTTCTCTTTTTTTTTTTATTTTTAAAACAACTAGGGCGCCTCATGGAGGTTTTCACCCTAATTGCCTGCCCTAGGCGCCTCCAAGGGAGGTTTTCACCCAGGGATCTTATTCTCTTTTTCTTTTTCTCTTTTCTTATTTTTTCCAACCCATTGACCGCCTCATGGAGGTTTTCAATCAATGAGCCAATTTAAGGCGCCTTCGAGGAGGTTTTCACCTTAGATTTTTCCTCTTATTTCTATTTTTTCATTATTTTTTCTTTTTTTTTTTTCTTTTTTTTTCTTTTTTCTACCCTATCCTACTTGAAAAACAAAATCGTTCTCAAGTATAAGAATACTTCCAATGGAGCCATCTTCACATCGAGATTAGAGACAAAATGATGTGGAGACTCGAAATGCATATTTTGACAGGTATCCGGATTTCAGAGAACAAATGATTTGACTTTGAAGGGATCGAGCATAGCTAAGAAAGAGAGTACTGTTGCAACTTAGTGACCGTCTGGAACCATATCTCAATATAGCTCTGATATCCTTGGTCCTTTTGCTGATCTGGATCATTCTTCATGTCACCTTCTACCATGACCTTCTCATCTTCCTCTTTTTGCTGATCTTTCTCTTGAGTACATGGAGGATTTGATGGTAACCATGAGGGAACTCTCTCAATCTCTAATTCTAATGTCTTTTCTTCATCAAGTGCAGCCCATAGTTCCTTGATCTCCTCCTTTGAATCTTCTTTTGCTGAATGTGGTCCTTCAATGTTGTTAATATAATCTCTTTCTTGCACTACTCTTCTTGAGCTATGGTGAATATCATTGAGCTCAAGAGGAGTCATTTGGACATGTTGTGCCTCAGCATTGCAATTGGGTTGAGCTACTCCATTGTGCGGGTTTGGAAATGGTGGTATGGGTAGTTAAGTGGGGGTGTATATTTGAGATGGATGCGGATGGGGTTGTGTTTGGGCAGGCATTTGGGGTTGCCTTGGTGGAGTAAGAGGCGATGGTTGCGGTTGAGCAGGTGGTGGAGGAAAATGAGCAAGAGGAGTGTACTGAGGCCTCCACCCCTGATGAGGTCAATTCCACTGAGGCTGTCGCTGAGCATAAGAGTGAAACAAATGAGCACTTGGTTGGGCATAATATGGATCTGTGAAGGAACAAAGAGGAGGTGTGAACTAGGAAGGATGAGCAAGGGGGCCCCAAGAAGGCATGAAAGTGGCTTGATAGGGGTCGTAATAGGTCTCGGATGTCCCTTGCATTTCCTGCTGTTAGGGTATGGGTCCATATGGCCTCATTTGGTTCATATAATAGAGTGATTTAGTGGCTCATGTGGCTCTCTGATATGCAGCTTTAAGTCCGGGCAAGGTGTTAGCGCTTGAGATTTCACCTCAGGCTGAGAAAGGCAAACCTTCAAGGCAACATCAAACCATTTCACCTCGTAGCTAGCCCTACGGGGTATGAGAAGGCTCTCTACGGTCAATCTCGTTAAATTTTCAATGGGAAGAGATGACC
>APFE030013899.1:70984-111272 GCA_000404065.3 Pinus taeda | reverse complement strand
TGACGAGGCTACTTGGGAAGATGAGGAATTAATGAGGAGAACCTATCCAGATCTGTTCGCTTCTGAGAGACACTGAGACGGTGTCCAATCTCAGGGGGAGGAGATGTAATGACCAAATATTTTACGTAAATAAATTACTTATTTACCCTGTGGTTAATGATAAAACAGAAATTACCATTTTCTTGAAGTGATGGAAATATTATGTGTTTAAAATTAAATAATATGAATTGCATAATTATGTGTGCATGATAATTTCATGTGAAAAGTTATTTCTCTCTTTATGCATGAGAATGAAAGGAAAAAACAGTTGCCAGTACATTAGGGAAAAACCCTAACTGTTTTCTCTTCTCCTTAGAAAAGGGGAAAGGAGAAAAGACCTGGGTTGTTTTTTGAACAAACAGGAAAATAAAGAAAAAGAAGGCATTGAGCAAAAGAGAGAAGTGCTACGTCTGGTAAGGACCAGATAGCACAGGCACAATTGTGCTCCCTATTGCAGAGGCTGTGGCCGGCAAAGGATCGCTTGGGGGAGAGACACAGGACAGATGACTGGTCTCGTGGCTGGGAGGATATCAAGCATCAAATAGCCTTCTACGGGTGGTAGAAGGGCGGAAGAAAGCAACAGAGATACAGGTAAGTATTTCTCTTTTACAAGATCTGAAGATTACATATCAATGACAGTATTAATAGTTGTTTAGGATTATTTTAACCTTATTTACACTGTGAGGCAGTACCTGGATTTATTAAAGGTATTACTGTCATTTACATTATTCTGTAGATCAGATACATAAAAAAAAAGAAAGAGAAAAACCGGTATTGGAAGTCTACACAGAACCTATACAATATACTCTGTTCATTATACTAATGTGAATCATAAATAAGGGAAATAGATAACTAAAGACTGTGTAGATTTAGTCCTGTACGACATCATATATGAAAGACAGAATTAGATAAATAATCATGCAGACTGTAATTCATGGAAAGAACAATAATAAGGATAGAAATCAATAGAACAAAGTCCATCTGAAGATGTTTAATACACATCAAGAATGCAGATAACCCATCTCTGTATTAGAGGCAGAGCATCAAAATAATTGTAACGGCTAACTGTTAGGTGAACCCGAACAGAAACCCTCGTATTACCAGGCGGAAGTCTGTAAGTGACGCGTACGAACGGATAGCAAATATATGAACCAAAGAATTATCAAATTAATGGTACAACTCGCATAAGTAATATTAATGATTACCAGACATATCCTGATGGCGATAGTTTCGCTAAACCCGTTCAAGTAGACCATACGGTAATGCGTAAAGAAAAGAGTCATGACATAATATAAGCATAGGACCTCATCAGCAAAGACCCTAATCCACCTACAGCAAATAAGTTGCGGTCCGGGCAATATGCACAGGTGAATACCACCTAGTAGCAGCAAAGCTACAGCAAGATGCCGAGGTCTAAATACCGAAATCCATTTACTGGAGTAACTACTCAGAGGGTTACTCGTTAAACAAAAAGAAAAGATAATTAAATTAAATAGCTTGAAACCAGAACCATGCATGCGCAGTAATAATATGGGTAACGACAGAATGCACTCTAGCATTATCATTTCTCGGTCAAACCGGCCTTTTCTCAAAAACCCAAAATCATTATACGGTGAAAGCTTGTAAAAACCGGGTTAATGGAATAATGAACTAACCTTAAAGAAAGGAAACATCAAACCGAGTATTATAAGTACGAATCAAACTATTATACCATGTAATCATGAGTAGGCCGACGGCCGAATAATGCAAGATTGTTAATAATCATAGGAATTCATTCAGGTGAAGTAAACGACATATCTTTATACAATCACTGACATTCGAAAGTATAGAGGCAAACCCTGTCATTTAAATCATTAAAACGCATATATTATCGGATGATGAGTACAGGGAAAACCATCACGGTCTGATACCGACAAAGTCGGGCATAATCCATAAACCCATAATATATGTCAAACTGTAATTACAGTGACCGAAATCATTATATACAAATCAGCTGAGGACTGAATAATTAAAACAGAATCAGAGTTGCTCGAGGACAACTCGGCTCGTGCATTAAAACTCAGAATAACCTACAACCCTAAGAGCTGTAACTAAATCATTGGATTCCGGAGTAAATCAAGTGCAAAAGGAGAAACTCTGTCATACGCCTTCGAAAGCAGGTTTAGCAACATTCCTGGCAGGAAAGAATAGCGTAAGGGTGACAATCATAACAGTAACTAATGATAGGAGGCCGTGGGCATAGGAAGCCTACCTGGTCAGTTAAGTGGGGCAAAACCTCTGCACCATCATTGTATCTACCATCGTCACGCAAATCACCGGTACCTGCCAGCAACAACCAACGAATTATTAACTCATAAAATACAGAGAGAAGAGGTTTACTGTAAAAATCGCAGCGGAGGATTACCTACCATCCATGAACGCGCCGCAGGAAGACACCAACAGAGCTCGCCGCCAGCAGTAGTTCGAGGACTGTAGCGTTAACAATGGCGGAAACCGGACCGAAAGGGCTATGGCGGACACCGGAGCAAGGAGCCGCTCTCGGAGACCAGAACAATGACAAATGACCCGAAACTTCAGGTTACAAACCCTAAATACAATGCCGCCAAAACCCTTAAGCTCTCCACCGTCCGATCGATGAGAACAATCGAGGCCGTCCATTGCAATGACGATCCCGAGGAAGTGGTAGCCACGCTGTTACAATAAATGCCTCAGCTACCAGCAAGTGGATGAGTGAACCGTGAGCCAGGTGTCATGTGTTGTTTAATATAAAATGGAACGTAAGGTCGATTAATGTTATGGACTGTTAACTCTACCATTATATAGTCCTGGCATTAATTGTTATAATTGTAGTTATGTATTAAATAAACCAATGTTATATATATCAAGTCACGTCACCATGGGATTGTATGCCTTTGATCCGGTGTCGGGTAAAAATCAGGGGCATAATAAAAAAAAAAAATTATGTATATAAACTTAGGAATAGAGGGTTGCGACACCAGGTTTGCTTATCACCATGAATATGAAGGATATGTTTTTATGCCTTTCATATATAATTAGTTTATAAAATGATATTTTTTTCCAAAAGTTTTATGAATTTTTTAAATTTGTAATTTTTTCATGTTTTTTAAATAGAGTTATTAGAATATTAATGTGTATCCATAAAATATTTTTACTAGCAATTCAGATAAAGTATTAAGATTTAGGTTAAAGAAAATTATGTGTTTTTTTTTAATTTAACTAGAAATGTTATTAAAATAAAATATTTATATACATATATGATCTGATTTATTTATTTATTTATTTTTGATTTAGTGAAATAGGTATATGGTATTTGGTCTTAGGTTATAGAGAAGTCATGGTATTGCCATGATATTGTAAAATCATATTTAAAATTAATTCTCTGTGACTAAAGTGAGCTAATTCTCCATGACTAAAAAATTGTTATATATTTTTTAATTTATGTCATGATCTCACTCAGAAAACAATGTTTTCAATAATTTTTTAATAATAATAAATAGAAAAAACATATTTATTAAAATTTTTTTATGATTTTTTTCAACTTAGCTATGTGAGAGGTATTATAATTGGATGTATCATGAAATATTTTGAATGCTATACTGAATGGATGTTTATAGACATTTATAGCCATATATTTTGTGTAATTTCGTTGTTAACATCTCTACCAATTATTTAATTATTATAATGTCACTAATATATTTTTCATATACATTATATTATCTTTATATCCACTTTTTTTTTTTTAATAAATTTTTTATATTTATTTCATTAAATAATAAATAAGAACATAACATCCCTACTAATCATTACTTTTTTAAATCACAAATTTTACATAATAGTTAGTAACCCATTATAAAATTATTTATTTAAACAAAAACATTATTTATATAAAAACTCACAACATTATCAATCTCAAACAATCTTCTAGTATAAATAACTTGATTATCTTCCTAATACCTGTGGCAGTGGGCACCTCTAGCTGTAAACTTGCGTGACAGATAACTTATGTACTTGTATGCCAATTTAAAAAATTTGATAATTTTTTTAGCCGTTGTTATTAGCGTTCTAGAATATTTATTCACAATCAAATACAATGAAAAAGTCAAAAGCAACGTCAGGTAAAATGTGAAATTTCAAATCAGCTTTCAACATTTTTAATAGAATTCTAAATATCATTCACAAGTTTATTAATTTAAAATAATTATTATCAAATTTTAAAATAGAGAAGGGCGGAATTTTTTATTTAACATAATTCAAATAAAATATTAAATATTGAAATTCAAAAAAAATTTTGATATTATTTTTAATTAAATATTAAAATAAAGAAAAGCAAAAAGCGATAATGATTAACATGTTTTTAAATGAATTTATATATGAAGAAAGTGACCGTTATATATTTAAAATCGTTCATATCGTATATATTAACATAATTTAACAAAAGTATTAAAGGTTTACTTCTTAAAAATGAAATTAACTTTACTTCAAAAATTAAATGGTTAATTTAAGATATGAGTTATATATATATATAAATGATTAATATGTTTTTCATCTTACACCTTTTTAGTATCGCAAATGTGACAGATTCTATCATCTCAGGGAGTCTTGGTAGTACACCATCGCCCGGTTTCACTTTGAAGCTCATGAGAATTAGGTCTTATAGTAGCGATGTTCATTTTCTCTTAGTGTTGGTCAACACCTAGAGATAATTCTGGTTATCAAGGGTGGGGTTGATCACCTACTTATCGTATCTTAGCATTATTTTACCCTCCAACAATTTATCATCCCGCAACTTGTCCTTAAAATTGGAGGTAATAGTTTCTTTGACACTATCCTTGCTTCCCATGATGATATCCTACTTAATCCCCCAATGGTTGAGCCAAGACTGAGCATCCTTATGCCACCTGCACTTGGTGAAGCTGGTGGTTTTGACTAAAGCTAAAAGCATTTTTTGGGAGTGTAACACCCGCCTCCCACAATCTACCCAAGCAACTAGCCATTCGGGGTAAACATGCAACAAGAGGCCACTATGATATGATTCGACCTCATAAGTCACGTTAAGGAAGTGGAACTAACGGAAGCACACCATACATACATCCAAATTCAACTTTAGAGTCCTTAGAAGACATGTCAACCACTCAAACATCATGTCCCTGGGCTCCACTAATGTTCTGGATCTCTTATGCAACAATTGCTCACATGCTATGGGCAAGGGAATGACTAGAAACCCAAAGTCACTCTCACAGGTTTTCCTGCCAGTGACCAAAGACCAAAGTTGCTAGTGTTATGCCAGGGAGTCTGATATTTGAGCCACCTTTTCAAGCCCAGAGATGAGGTCACTGCCCATAATTGATACATCTCTTCAATTCAGCAAAATAACATGAAAATGACAGTACTAAATAAATCAATTGTTCAAGAGCTTGACTAGACCCCTACTAGCCATGATAGGAATTTCCTCAAACATATTGCAAATGTGTAATCTACATGTGTAATTAACAATTCTAAGCATAGGGGTCTCACACTTAGCTTAGAATTGGTAAGAACCACTGATGCCTGAACACGTCAACTGTTATTCCATCCATTAAGTCATAGATACATTGATCATTCAGTTACAACTAAAAATAAGAGGAAAGTCACACATGGAAGTTGTCATAAAACATGTACATAACTAGCATAATAGGAACAAAAATACTCATGAAAGTACAACCATATAAACCATATACAATCCATCGAAATTCTCATAGAAATACAAGGAGAAATAACCTTTCATTACTGATGAAAAATCTAAACTCAGGATGGTACTTCCACATTGCACCCAACCATAGAATGGCTAAACCAAATCTCTATTAAGTGATTCACCCATGTGTCATATTCGAAGCATGAATGTGGTATCTCATAGAACACATCAATAAAAAACCATTCAGGGCTTCCAGGGGCCATCCACATCAACCCGTCAAGCAGTGATTCTACCTCACAGTAAGACATCATAAAATCATCATTGGATTGGTCTCTATCCAAACCTTACATGACTCCAAAGCCTTTGTCCATCCAAGGCTCTAGGACTAGTAACTCAACCCACAACGTTTATCGGGCTCTAAAGCATTTTTCCAACCAAGTCTCCAAAACTAGTAACTCAACCCAAGTTGTTCCAAGGCTCTAGAGAATTTGTCCAAGCAAGGATCTAGGACTTGTATGTCAACCCAACTTAATGAAACATAACAACCAACCAAAAACAAAATAATGAAAAAAACCCAAAATCACCATGGCTATCTAGGAAATGGCAAGGCTAGGCAATCCAATATCAATCATGATGATCCTCCATGCTAATGACAGATCACAACAAACAATCCACATGCATATGCCATGCATGCCAAAACTAATGAAGGAAACACACATACAACTCGATACCTGCAAGTAAATATGATGTAGTTGCTGATCCCGATGACTTATTGCGCTTTTGTTCTCTTCCCTTTCCTTCTTGCTCCAAGAATCTAAGTATGTTACACCCTCCAAGAGTTCTCCAAGAAAACTATAAGTCTCCAACAGAATGAGAGAGAGAGAGAGAATAATGAGAGAACTCCAAAACTGAAATGGAAAAAGGTTACCAACTGATCCTCTGAAGCCTTTTTATGACCGAGGCCTCTACTTTCATCATTTTCTATTATTTTCCTTCAATTTCCTCCTCACATACAACCTGTAACCTTTCACCTCCCTTTTTTCCTAATTTCCCTTATTTTCATAAATAAATGTGCCAAAATTCCATTTTATCTTTCCAAATTCTTAGCCATTTCCTTTCCCAATTTCCTTATATATAAACAACCAAATGAATACCCCCTAGGATATGTTGCACATCATTTAGCTTGTAATATGTGCCCCACCAGTTGTGGTTACTATTTTTCCTTTATTTATTTTTATTACATGGAATTTTCACCAGGGTTGTTATCGAACCCTCCCCCTTGGGGAAACACCATCCTCGATGTTCAGTCGCACATAAACCTTAACAATCTACGAAAAGAAAACATACTTCTCATGGATCTTTACAACACAGCTCGATGCAGTATTTACAATGAAATATCTACTCAAAATAAGACACCCTAACAACATGATAACATACTGCATAGTGTAGCTTTATAAGATGGCCCATTATGGTATTTATAATGATCATCCTGCTAAGTACAAACCCACATGAGATCATAATACCATGATAACATAACCACATGATAGCATAGCAACATGATAACTTAATCATAATGACATGACACCCATAACTCATAGTGGAGCTTTATAACAAGACTCATTATGGTATTTACAATGATCATCTTACTGAGTACCAACCCACATGATATCATAACATCTCATTTTGATGCATCTATTAAGAAATGTAGCAATTCAACATAAGCCAACCACGATGATTATTGCAATCAAACATTTTTAATACTAATCCATAACTAAATATAGTCAACATGGTTAATGATAATCAACCATGGCTAGCCATGGTCATCTAAAGTGAATCATAGTTAACCAAGGTTCAGCATGGTTAACCATAATAAATGAATATAAACCATGGAAAACCAATGGTAAACTAAATTCAACCATGGCAAACCGTGGTAAAAAAAATATACAACAAAGTAAATCATAAGTCAAGTATAGTAAATGAAGCATTGAAAAATTCAAAGACATGTTAACCAAGATTAACCATTGTAAACTTGATTCAATCATCTTCAACAAAAAAAGACCATAGTAAATTTTTTCCATGATGTTAAAAAATACATAACCACGATTAATCATAGAAAACAATAAAAATAATTAATCATATCATCCATAACATATAATAGTTCAGAAAAAATGGTTATCCATAATCAACATGGTCACCCATTGTTACCTGTGGTGAAGCATAGCCAAAATGGTAAATCAAGTTCACCATGGTTGATAATAGTTTAAAATAAGAAACCATTGTAAATTAAGATCAACAATAATTTACCATTCCCATTGATGGTGAGCCATAGTAAAAATACAAACAACTATAGTCAACCATGGCCATCCATGGCCAAACATACTCAAACATGGTTAAAAAGAAAATTGAATGATATCCAATAATAATTTAACATAGTAAACCATAATCAACTATGGTCAACCAAATTCAACATTGTCCACAATTTTCAAAGATAAATAACTATGGTCAACCTAGCATAACCATAGAAAAACATTGTTAATTGTGTCATCCATCATCAACCAGATTCAAAATGGTTATCCATAGCTAGCATGGTCACCCTTAGTTAACCATTTTTAATGAAATTCAAAATATAGAACGTAGTTTATCAAAATCAATCATAATCAAATATCATCACACATAATTGATAATGTCTAACCAAAATTAATTATAATCATACATAACCAAACCTAATTAACCATAATGAACCATAATTCAACTTCATGAGTAATAATAAAAAATCATTGATAATTTATCAATAATTATATTGATGCTTTCACTACTACAAAAAGGGGGGTTTTAAGAATATATTTGAGACAAATTTTGGGTAAATTGTCTTAACTTGAGAAAAAAAATAACTTGTGTATTGTCTTAAATATTGCCTTTAAGCGGTTGTCTAAAAAATTATTGTCTTAAATTTTATTATCTTAAAAATTATTGTCTTAAAGATTATTGTCTTAAAAAATATTGTCTTAAAGATCACTGTCCTAAAAAAATTTCTCTATACAGACAATATATAACACAAGCATTACTGTCTCTTAGGAAACAATTTCATTTTTGTCTCTCTAGAGTCAATACATCTTTAATACTAGCTATTGTCTCTCTAAAGACAATTTTTTAAAGATCACTTTTGTCTCTCTACACACAATATAAGACAATGAATCCAAAAATATCTCACCATTGAATTAAATTGATATAAAAAATATTTTATTAAAAGTAAACTACAAAATCATTGATTAATTCATGTTAGTGCACAGCGGAATAAAACCACCAACCTCCTCGTAACGCATGCACTCTTCCATTGAGCTAGCACACTTTCAAGAAGTACGTGAAGGGTTATGTCTTTTCTAGCTTGATTTGTTAAAATATAATTCCAATCTTAATTTCATTTGAAATTTCAAGTTTCCTACTAATTTCATAAATTTCCAGCATGCTTGGGATACAGTTCTCTATTGTGGCTTATTCATAAGAGAGTTCTTGAGAAGCACCATTTATAAATAATTCAATGCTTCCATAGCTTAAGACTCTTGTTTGCAAATATTCTATCATTGGGTATTGTGACAAACAAAAAAAGTGAAGGCAAATATGATATTTTTTAACAACATCTGACTTCCATAAAAAAAGTTGTTCCACCTAAATTTGAGGACTATTTAAAACTGATATTCTAGCTTTGAAATAGAACACGCTAATTTGTTTGCAAACAATATATCGCAAGTTACTTCAAAATATCAAGGCAAATATTGCATGTATAAACTTTATGTCAGTAACATGCTAAATTTTTCAAAATCATATAATGATGTCTAAGAAAGTCAATTATGAGTTCTGAAATCATATCCTTCAGAATTTATTATTGCATTCCTCTAATGTCAAATCAAATTTCACTTCCTATACTCTATAATCAAGAATAGTTTTAGTTATGACACAATGTTTATTTGATAGACTTAATCCTAACATAGCATGTATCCATATATTTTGTTGCATCACATCTGTTCTTAAAGATCGACGTACATAACAAAATGCACAAGCAGGAAGTAGTTTACCTCCAGAACTGGATGCAAGACTTATATTTGTACACTTGCATGCAATCTCCATCAAACTTGTACTCAACAATAACTTATTTCCCTTTCATCTAAAACATGGGACAAAATGATCAGAATTCCTAAAAATCAAATATATAGTGGCACAAAGTTAAAACAGAGAATTTATACATTATAAGTTTCTATAAAAGTAGTTTGTATTTGGGCAATAGAAAACAAACATTATTTACATAAACAATGGATACAAAAGGCCTTATTTCGAAGGGGAAGGTAGAAATATCCATAGTAAGATTACTATCGTGAGTGACCATTGAAGGCATATTACACTTTGATACCAACTTCCAAGTTATGCCTTTCCAAAAAATGGGAAAAAGATTAATTATCTTTGTAGAAGAAGGTGGAATGTTGTTTCCAGCAAAAGTCTTCAATTAGAAACTTCACATGAAAACTTGTACAATGTGATTACATTCTGAATGTGGATCACAAGGTGAGGATCAGAACATAACATTGCTAATCGACATAGATGTTAACAACTACCCTATGTAGTTCCCTATACAGATAAACATACGCTTGAATTTGAGAGAAAATTTACATCCACATAATCTGCTTAGTTAAGAACTAGTTTCAAGGATGCTAGGATTGTCCACATTTGAAGTTTCATAGACTAGTTGGTCTTATACATACTATTCAATCCAGTATTTGCATCCCCTTATTGAATTTGTAATGCACAACCATAGATGTAACAACACATTGTGTGTGTATTTGATATATATGCCTTGGGAGATGGCATCTGTTTTTGGTCACAAAGGCATACCCCCTAAGACTTATGGCAAATCACAACTTGCTGCTAAGTTGCTAACCATTTTCATCAAAAGAATAATGTTTTTTCCTTTCCAATTTATGTTATATCACTCTAACTAACTACACAATAAAAATACTAGTAAATATTATGTACAACATAATTGGTAAATATTATTTTGTGTCTCTACATGCAAATTTCATAGACAAAATAATCTAGATGTCATAACAGTATTAATAGATATAAGCATACTAGTCGTAAACAAAAAATAGGAAATAGTAGCATTATACAACAAAAAATAGCTACAATATTGGCTAAATTAAGCAATAAAGGTTTATGTCTTACAAATTCCCAAGTAGTGTCAATAGAATTTATTCACTTGGAGTACTGACACTTGACTAGCATGCCTACCATAAGATCCCGATGAAGCTTTGACAAGACAATATATTAACTCAAGCACAAAATATAATAATATTGCAATTAATATGATAACGACCAACATGTCTTGTTTAAAACAGAAGAAAAACCTTTGAATAGAGCCAGAAAAAGGAAAAATAATCAGAATGGTTAACATCCACCAGAACTTAAATAGCTAAATGAAAGACATATTTATTAGTTTTGATGGGTCAAAATAAGTGCTTATTGGTATCATTCATATCAAATATCAATGGAAGATCCAAAACAAGCCTGTCACAGATATCAAACAAAACGACTATGTAGATGTAAGCAGACATTTTTTAAACCTACACAAGAAGCCATCATGTCTCGAGCATCAGGGTGAATATCATCAAGAATACAATTTTCTCCCAACCCAATCCTGAGATCTGCAAATATGGATTTTGAATAAGATATTGGTTGGAAAAGAAGATACTAACACGAACCAAAGACAGTGACCTAATGAAATAAACACCATCTCTGCCTCCTAATTCGTAAAGAGTAAAATGAAGTTAACTGTTACATAAGCCAGGTCTGTTCTAGAGAGACTGGGGATGGAGAATTGGGTATACCTTCTACATCTGTGTGACTAAGGATCTTTCATCTTTGTGGTATGCCTAGACACCCCACTGACATTTCCCCTCACTTGGACAAACAATGGATGGCCAAGGATCCTATGGCCTGCTCGTTGACAAGGTACCAGTCCACCTAAAAATAACATTCCTATAAGAAACAAATTTGGAGATATATTTTACTCCTACAAGGGTTGGTTTTCATGAATTTGGGATGGCTTTTTCTTGTGATTTTTGTTGCAAGTATTAAATGGAAGTTGCAAAAATATTTATTTTGGATGTTGTATCAGGCTGATTTTGATTTCTTCAGCCCTACCCTACTTCATGGAAAGGTGAAAGGTCCTCTTATGGGTGAGACTTGGATTGTTCAGAACAACTGCAAATCTCTATGGCATCTAATACAGTTAATTTTTATTTCCTTCCTGGCAAACCATCATTTTAAAGTTATTATTTAGGACCCCTCTTCTTTTAGTGTAGGGGATTTTAGAAGCTTTAAACAGGAGTTGGCTCTGCTTATGAGAGTCAAAATCTGCCCATGTCATGATGTTGAGTCTCTCTTTTGGTGTAGGATTTTTATAAAGTCAACAGCTATCACATTTCACGTGAGAAGGAACTAAGAATGAGGTTGTTATCCCTTTGAGGTCCTTCCACTTTCCTGTAATCTGGAATATTAGGGAATTTGTAGCTATAACAACAAATTTCGTATGGCACATGTTATGGCTTGCTGATTCATGAGTTGCATGTTATAATGTGAAAACTAGATAGGTTGTTCATCCATTGGAAGGCTCACTACCTAATCCTATTTTCTTATAATCTCATGTTATAATTTTCCTTCATCATTATGTGGTTTCACATTATCTTTTAGCTACATCTTCATAATTTCGATGGCGAATCTTACAGAAGGGCCCTCATGTATTCTCATTAACCTAAAGGATCTACCTGGACTAGTCACGATACATCAGTGCATGGCCTGACTACAAATTCTCCATATAAATGCAAACCCTCTTTGTTTTTGTTACTTGAATTCATAACCCTTGGTTTAGCCTCTACTAGAAAAGCATCTTAAGGAATTAGAGAGATGCCAATAAAGAAAGACTACCCTCCAAGCATATGTCTGCTTCCTGCCGTAATTCCAGAGGGTAAGGTGGGGTAGTGATAGGGTCAGAGAGGGACAAGTAGCTCGGGATATGGTTGACAAGGCTAAAAGACTGCGTCACTGAGTACCCTATGTCTTTTCTATCCTGATTTATTAAAATATAATTCCAATCTTAATTTCTTTTGAAATTTCAAGTTTCCTACTAATTTCATAAACTTCCAACATGTTTGGGATATGGTTCTCTGTTGCTTCCTCCTATAATTCCAGAGGGTAAGGAAGTGTAGTCTTAGGGTTAGGGAGGGACAGGAAGCTCAGGATGTGGTAGTTAGAGCAGAAAGACTACGTCACCGAGTACCTTGTGTCTTTTCTATCTCGATTTATTAAAATATAATTCCAATCTTAATTTCATTTGAAATTTCAAATTTCCTACTAATTTCATAAATTTCCAGCATGTTTGGGATACAGTTCTCTGTTGTGGCCCATCCATAAGGGATTTCTTGAGAAGCACCATTTATAAATAATTTAATGCTTCCATAGCTTAAGACTCTTATTTACAAATATTCTGTCATTGGGTATTTTGACAAACAAAAAACGTGAAGGAAAAGATGAAAATTTTTAACAACTCACCACTTCTATAAAAAAAATTGTTCCACCTAAACTTGAGGACTGTTTAAAACTGATATTCTAGCTCTGAAATAGAACATGTTAATTTGTTTGCAAACAATATATCGAAAATTACTTCACAATATCAAGGCAAAGATTGCATGTATAAACTTTATGCCAGTACCATGATAAATTTGTCAAAATCATATAATGATGTCTATGATAAGTCAATTATGAGTTCCAAAATCATATCCTTCAGAATTTATTATCGCATTCCTCTACTGTCAAATAATTTTGCACTTCCTATCCTTTCCAATAAGGAGTAGTTTTAGTTATGACCCAATGTTCATCTGCTAGACTTAATCATATGATAGCATGTATCCATATATTTTGTTGCATCACATATTTTCTTGAATATATTTATACACAACAAAATTAACAAGCAGGAAGTAGTTTCCCTTGACCATAATTGGATGCAAGACTTATCTTTGTGGACTTGAATGCGATCACCGTCAAACTTTTACTCAACAGTAATTTATTTCCCTTTCATCTAAAACATGGGACAAGATGATCAAAATGCCTAAAAGGAAATATAGAGTGGAACAAAGTTAAAACACAAAATTTATACATTTTAAGTTTTTATCAACACAGTTTGTATTTGGGAAATAGAAAATAAACATTCTTTACATAAAATATGCATACAATAGGCCTTATTTCCAAGGGGAAGGTAGAAATATCCATAGTAAGATTGCTATCGGTAGTGACCACTGAAGGCATATTACGCTTTGATACCAAATTTCAAGTTATGCCTTTCCAAAAAATCGGCAAAATATTAATTATCTTTGTAGAAGAACGTGCGATGTTGTTTCCAGCAGAAGTCTTCAATTAGCAAATTTACATGACAACTTGTACAATGTGATTACATTCTGAATGTGGATCACAAGGTGAGGATCAGAAGATAACATTGCTAATCCACATAGATGTTCACAACTACCCTATGTAGTTCCATATATAGATAAACATACACTTGAATTTGAGAGAAAATTTACATCCACGTAATCTTCTTAGTTAAGAACTAGTTTCAAGGATGATAGGATTGTCCACATTTGAAGTTTCATAGACTAGTTTGTCTTGTGCAATGCAATCTAGTATTGGCATCCCCTCATTAAATTTTTAATGCACAACCATAGATGTAGCAACACATTGAGTTTGTATTCGATATCTATGCCTTGGGAGATGGCATCTACTTTTGGTGCCAAAGGCATGCCCCCTAAGACTTCTAGAAAATCACAACTTACTACTAAGTTGCTAGCTATTTTCATCAAAAGAAGAATGTTTTTCCTTTCCAATTTATGTTATAACCCTCTAACTAACTACACAATAAAACTACTAGTAAACATTATACATGTACAACAAAATTGGCAAATTATATTTTGTATCTCTACATGCAAATTGAAGAGACAAAACAATCGAGATGTCATAACAATATTAACATATATAGTCACGCTAGCTGTAAACAGAAAATAGGAAATAGTAGCATTATACAACAAAAAATAGCTACAATATTGGCTAAATTAAGCAATAAAGGTTTATGTCTTACAAATTCCCAAGTAATGTCAATAGAATTCATTCAATTGGAGTGTTGACACTTCACCGGATTGCCTACCACAAGTTCCTGATGAAGCTTTGACAAGAAAATATGTTAACTCGAGCACAAAATATAATAATATTGCAACTAATATGATAACGAACAACATGTCTTGTTTAAAACAAAAGAAAAACCTTTAAAAGGAGCTAGAGAAAGAAAAAATAATGAAAATTGTTAACATCCAGCAGAACTTAAATGACTGAATGAAAGACATATTTATCGGTTTTGATGGGTCAAAAGAAGTGTTGATAGGTATCATTCATATCAAATATCAATCAAAGATGAAAAACAAACCTAGTGAAAATATTGAACAGAACGACTATGTAGATGTAAGAAGACATTTTTTTTAATCTACACAAGCAGGCATCATGCCCCAAGCATTAGGGTGAATCTCATCAAGAATAGAATTTTCTCTGAAACCTATCGTGAGATTTGCAAATATGGATTTTGAATAATAGATTGGTTGGAAAAGAAGATATTAATAAAAACCAAAGACCATGACCTGATGAAATAAACACCATCCTTGCCTCTTGATCCATAAAGAGTAAAATGCAGTTAACTATTACATAAGCTAGGTTTGTCCTAGAAATACTAGGGATGGAAGATTGGGTAGCCCTTATACATTTGCATGACTAAGTATCTTTCATCTTTGTGGTATGCCTAGACACCCCACTGAAATTTCCCCTCACTTGGATAAGCAATAGATGGCCAATGATCCTATGGCCTACTCGTTGACAAGGTAAAAGTCAACCTAAAATAACATTCTTATAAGAACAAGGTTTGGAGATAGATTCTACTCCTACAAGGGTCGGTTTTCAAGAGATTGGGGATGGATTTTGCTTGTGCTTTGTGCTGCAAGGATGAAACGGAAGCTATAAAAATATTTACTTTGGATGTGGTATCAGGCTAATTTTGATTTGGATTGTTCAGAATAGCTGCAAATCTCTATTGCATCTAACATAGTTGATTGTTATCGCCTTTCTGCCGAAGCATCATTGTAAAGTTATTATTTAGGACCCCTCTTCTCTTAGCCTAGGGGATTTTAGAAGCTTTAAATAGGAGTTGGATCTTCTTATGAGAGTCAAACTCTATCCATGTCATGATGTTGAGTCTCTCCCTTGGTGTGCAAGCTCATATGCTTTCCAGTTTTGGCAATTTTTATGGCAGGATTTTTCTGAGAGGTATATTATTCATGTGGTGTAATTTTTTTTGTTTCATGATCGTTTAAGTAAAATATATGCAGTGTTTGAAAGAAAAAAACATTGCAAATTAATATGGGTTGATGGCTTTATTGTGTTCAGAATGTCTATACATTGTGTTTCCCTTCAAGAAACTCCCCTAGAGACACACTCAGATAGGTGTGATTTGTTGCTGCTTTGATAATTTAACACCTCCCATTTTCAAGAACTTGAGTTGTTATGTAATAACTACAAAAAAAAACATATGTTAGTAAGTGATAACCATGATTATGTGAATGTTTATGTTTTAGTAATAAAGTTATTAATGTTGTGATCTTGAGTTTGGAAAATTGATGGACTAGTCCCAGAAAAGAGGATGAAACCTTCTAGAATTTGAGAGGGATCAAATTCGTCATGGTTTTTCCTAAGTTGAAATATATATAGAAATATATGTATGTGTTAACTCGGTGGGAGATCAAGACCGGAAATAATAGCGCTGCAAGTGGAAAAGCAAGCTTTTAGCTTTAAGGAAAAACATGGAAAAATCCTAGGCTGAGGGGAAACAGAACCCCTAAATACAGGACGCTGCCTAGGAAAAATCTATGAATATGATAATGATAAATAAGCATTATCAAGGTAGATTGGAGGTTACTCATGCATGGAAAGTTGTCATAGCTCAGGTGGAATCAGAGGATTCATGGTTGGGAGGTCTGATGTAGTCAGCCATTGATTTTCCAAGCTTAAGAATATTGGTCAGAAAATTCCTAACTGTGCATGAATGGTTTATATTAGATGCATGTTATCTGATACGGGGAAAATTCTAATGGTTAAATTATTTCTATAGGTGTTGTTTTCTTTTTATGTTAAAGAGTTGTATATTATTGATTACAAGCTAATGGTCGATTGGTTTGGGTGGTTGATCGCCCTTTATTAGCTGCAGAATTATATGTTATTTTAGTAGATGCATGTTGTTAGTCAGTTATCTTGGGTGGATGATTACGCTTGATAAATGAAGAATTGTAGACAATTATATTGCGAATTCATGCTAATAGTTACATATCTTGTGGATGATATTTTTTTGTTATTTACATGTTTGCATGTTATGTTTCTATCAAATGCATGCTAATAGATGATTAACAACTATGGATGATGACACATTTTTTTTTTCAAAGTTTATCTAAGCTGAGGGTAGTATACTAAAGGATGATTGTGTGCATTTATGTTATTTGAAATAGGAAGATGTAAGTGAAAGCACCCTATGAGCATATGCCTATGAAGATATTGACTAGTATGGCCACAAATAGGGAGCACGTGCATGTAGGGAATGGAATATTAGTATAATACACCTTGGATATATGTATACATGTCTATGTCCAATCGAATTGAGGTATACGGTGAGGTTAGGAAACTTATTACATATTTGAATCCATAGATACTCCTGATGGAACTACGTTCCACCGTTCAGATTGGAAACTCTATTTAAGGGATGTGGGTTTAACATAGAGCCTCATCCATTTCAAGTTTCTCGAGAGAAATGGAAATTTAGAACCTGGAGCAATATTACTAAGAAAGAAAAGAAAACTAGTGTTGTAATTGTGTGTTTACCTGGGTTTATAAATAAACAAAGGATAGAAAAATAAAATTACTATACCAAGAACCCTAGTATCATTGTCACAAACACGAAGTTCATATTGAAATAGATTCTAGTAGATAAATGCACAAGTAGTTTATAGAATTCGACAGAAACAAAATAAATTAACCTTAAAGGAAAGCTACAGTGACGTTCTCTGTATATACGTAAATGGGTTTTAAGAATAATTGCATAACATTCAGTAGATGTAGGTTGTAATACCTTGTAAACAAACACCAAAAACATCAATATTATGTAATTGCAATGATAACAACGAGACAAATTAAATAAATTCGAATGTTTTATAGCTACAATAACTCTCAATATTGACATTATAGTTTGTATAGTAAAGAGAGTTACCTCAAATGAGATTAGACCATAAATAAGACCAAAGATGAAATACAACTTTCCCTTGATTCCACTCAATGGTTTCCTTATCATCTACAAAGAAATATTGCACAGGTAAAACCATAAAGTTCTTAAATTATTTCATTACTCTCTCTATGTTTAGTACAATTATACAAAAAAATTACCCTATCGTTTTGAGTGAATTGTCTATTAAAATAGGCTAGGGACCCACTAGGGCAATCTCGGTGCCCTTCAGAAGCCTTATCCAGTTTAGAGAACCAGAAAATAAAACATAATAATGAAACGAAAACAAAGAACCAGAGTCATAAGCAAGAGAATCAAGAATCTTCAAAGCTTAATCGGATTCACTAGGTCGGAATCACATTGTTCTTTGTGAACATCAGGACAGAAGCAATGAGAATAAGACCACAAGAAACAAAACCCAGTTCAGGGAGGTCACCAACCTGTCCAATAGTCAACCATGAGTTAGATACTTAATTTTTGCGCATTTCTGCCTCGGAATAGTCGAACTGAGCATACCTGAGATAAAAGAAAACATTTGTGTCAGTAATATGATTGAAAATTGAAACTTATTAACTATGAAGAAATACAAACCCTGTCGTAAGGGAGAAATCGTGGGGAAAATGGGTTACCTTTAAAATTTGTGTGAGCATAGTGCCACCCATAAATGCTACATGATGAGTCAAAGAGGAAAGGGTTAGAATAGTAATTAAAACAATTAGACACTAGAAATGAATTTTCACAACTACCTGGGTAGTACTCACCTAAGTCTGGGAAAGCACCTAACCAAGGAGAGACAGAATAGCGAGGAAGTCTATGTATTCCTCTCCCAATAGAAGGAAAAATAAATAATTAGTGAGAAGTGGATCTTAAACATTGCGTAGAAGAAACATTAGAGTTCATGGATATAAAGAATAAAAAAACATAGATTAAATGTATTACCTACTTCGCCTGGGGTGGTAGCCTAGTAGAGCCGTCGCGAGTATTATCTGGACTCTATTATACACCAAGGGTAGATAGAGGTTGGGTAGTTGTCCATAGGGGTCCAACATCGTGACAAAAGTCAAACCCTCCTCTCCACTTCTACGTTTTAGATTGTAGCAAGAAGTCGAACCCTCCTCTCCTCTTTTGCGCTGTAGATTGCAGCAAGAATGACAACCTCAACACAGAAGATAGGCAAACAGGGGTAGGGTTTGTTCAGGACAATCTGAACCGTATATCGAGCATAGTGAATTCGGGCTATGAGAGGCTTCGAGACCAACCAAATGCTTGGGTTGTGTGCCCACCATGGAGGTGTACAATGTATATGTTAGTGGAAATAAATGACAAAACAGTTAGTATGGAGGTAGTATGCATCCCGTTGGGTTCGTGGTACAAGTTAAATAGATACACCAACTATGTATTAAAGAGAGATCAGTAGATGTCACTATCATTATAAATAAGGTATGGGTGAGATACGGAGGGTATTTAGGGTAGTGTACATGTCATTATTTAATAAGTCGCAACCTCTATATAGCTTTATTTAAACCCTAGCCTCCTAATTAAGGTGGATCATACCCATTGATTTATTAAATTATGGCATGGCTAAATAACAAGGTGTAGACTTAGGAGTGACGAAATAGTGTGAGGATGAAAGTCGTCTTAAAATCCTAGATTATAAACGTGTTTCAAGGTATGGTAGATGCATTAAAAAAATAAATTGGGTACAAGTTAGGTTCCTTACAGGCAAGATTTTTGCTTATTAGCCTAGACCTAGTATTTTCCATTCATCAGTTACATTCATGTTCTCATCAATCATTCACATGTAGTGGTGTATCACATCCCATTCCCTTGGTCTTAGATGTGATAAATGATATCTCATGTTTCTTCTGTTATTGGTTGGTATGGTTTAATTGCTTAACTTTCTCATCTATAAATGATGCTAAGGTTTTAACATTTTTCCTAGATGTTAGCATTAAATGGATATTTTATCACTTTTAACTTAGTAATGATGTTACCTTATTACTCTTTCTAAGCATCTAGAACATAATTTCTTTTGGATAAGTGTGCCTCAAGCTCGAACATTAGGTACCACTCAAAAAGTCAAGGTGGGTAGAACGTATATATCCCTTGCATACCTAACATTTTCCTTTAAATACTCTTTCGCTTTTTATCCCATCCATAAACAACAAATATTTCTCTAACTTGTGGTTAACTTACCAAAGATGTTATAGCTATCTCTGTTGTATATGTGTAAAGTTATATCATAACCTATTACAAAAATAATTCACATTCTGTCAAACCTAGAAACTCAAGCGGAACAAATCTACGATACTGTAAAGAATAACGCAATTGCAGGAAGTAACAAATAATAATAAGAATTCAATCGAATTCTCACTTTCAAACCCTCTAATGATTGATGTGGTAGCACCATTCACAATATAGAAACTGCTTTAACCATTAAAAAATTAGGATTGTAGTACTATTAACCATATAGAGTCACTCTAATTGTGTTGAAGCCATAAGACTAGAGTCCAACACAACTATATTAAAAAAGAGTTTTGACCTAAGTTAATTTTACTGTTAAAACCCTAACTAGCTGAGAAGGAGTGAAACTTAAGGAAATTACACTATAGGCACAAAATTAATAACTAAGTCTAACATATGCGTCAATGGAGACCAAAAAATGGAATAGCCTCTCAGGCTCAAGTGGCCATTATGACCATTTGCACTTTTAAGCAAACAAGACAAGCAAACACTAACTCTTCAAGTCACCATATGTCTATGAAATACTTGGAAAATGCACAATAATATAACCTTAAGCATTACTAATGGAAATTCGTTGGCTATAAGTGAAACAAGAGGTGGAACACCTATGCAAAACCAAAAGCATTAAAAAAAGAGGGTTTTTGAACTGTAAGTAACATATCATAACTATTCCATCAATTTCGTAGATAATACCGAGCCATAACATAGTCTTGGGTAACCCAGTGAGGGTAAATAGTGAATACCTGATTTTGACCTCTTTTTACTAGAGCCATCGCCCGCGGCAACCAGAACCAAGCCATTTTGTTTGGTTTCATATTAGTATCAGAACCCCAAGTAAAAAAAAAATGAAAGCTGGAAACTTAGCAGAGAAATAGTATTAGGTTTGTTAGCCAACCTTACATCGTCATTATGCAAACCAACAGTCAAATTTCATAGGGAAGGGTGCAAATGTTACCTTGCCAAACATCTAGAACTTGTGAGAGATAAGCTGTCTTGAAACCCTACAGAAAATAGTGAAAATGAACCTCGACCAACATGGATAGGGTGGGTAGTTACCATGACCAAGCTCAAGAAAATCTTCACCGTCGGATGGACATCTGTGTCCTGAAACATTGATGAGATCCAACTCCTGAGATAAAGACAGGCGTAAGGATTAGAAAAGTTCTCCATAATTTTCCACTACGTGAATTTATTGTGGGGTAATGTATCTAAGAATATGATAAAGATTCATTTAACTTCATTGAATCCAAAACCATCAAGGTAAGTTAATAGGGTATGGTAATCATTTTATGGAAAGATAAACTCTTGTTCATTTTCCTCTTCAAGGGAAACCTCCCAATGAAGTAATGCTTAAATACAATCACTATACTTAAAAAATCCAATAAGGAGGACTAAAATATTATTCATTTATAAAAAATAATTTTTAACCAGTATTGATTCCTATGCTAATGAATAGGCCATATTACATTTATAGCATGAAAACCACCTAGTATGAATTATTTAATAATAACTAACATAACAAACTTTGTATAAGTTACATTAAATGACCACCATACTTATAATTTTATTAATCATTATGGACCCCATTATGTCACTAGGGGGTATCCCACTATTTTAACCCCTTTCATACACATTGCTCTCAAATTTTATATCTATGATGTATCTCTATAAGCTAACATCCTATGTATCAACATTGCCCACAACCCTAAGAGTGAAGTAGTCCAAGAAGTGTGTCCATAAAGGGATCATCAATAAACTAAGGTCCCATGTACAAGTACTACACTTCACACTAAGAGTGAAGTCTTCCAAGCAATGCATCTAAAAATCCAACTATCAAGTATAAATGTTTCCTGCAATGTTGACAATCAAGTCATCCAAGTAAGGATTACATAATCTTATATCCTAGGTACAAGTGTGCATGTTGGGTCTCGACTAATCGCACATGAAATTGATTAATAGACATGAGGATTTTGTTAAATATTATCACCATGGTCATATGGATCCAAACATATTTCAACCGAGATACTATGTCATCCATAACCAAAATATCATCCACATAGATACAAAATGTTAGTTATTGATATGGAGTTATGTACTCTATGGTATGTACAAGTATTATTACACCATAATGTCACGACTAATCATCAATGGACTTATTTTACCGAGGTTCCTTACGATTGTGGCAAAAACTTAGTGGAAAGAATTAAAGTGGAACTTCAAAGTTTAATTTGTTTTATTGTGACTAGGTTAGGTAGGAGGCGCCATCTGAGACATGAGGATTTTGTTAAATATTATCACCATAGTCTTAAGGATCCAAACATATTTCCACCAAGATATTATGTCATCCTTAACTAAAATATCATCCACATAGATACAAAAGGTTAGTTATGATATGGAGTTATGTACTCTATGGTATGTACAAGTATTATTACACCAAAATGTCACGACTAATCATCACCAAACTTATTTTACCAAGGTCACTTAAGATTGTGGTAAGAACTTAGTGGGAAGAATTAAAATGGAGCTTCAAAGTTTAATTTGTTTTACTGTGACTAGGTTAGCTGTGAGGCGCCATCTGAGATCCTGACAACAATATCAATAGATTTTACCAAACAACTATCTCTTTCACCAGGTTTCTCAATTGAGGCCCTAAATTTCATCGAGGCCTGCTCACATTGATTAGAAGAACATAATATGCCATCCTAAAAATGCTCCACCTCCTCAAGTTAAAAAATAATATTAGGGGAAGGAAAAATTACTTTGAATCCTAACACAACAATAGGATTTTTGCTACTTGTTTTATCAAGAAATATAATTCTATTAATTAAACAAAATGACTATGTAATCAACAAATGTTAACGCTCAAAATATTTTTGTGAAAATTTTCCATCACCTAAGGAGAACATATAGACGAAGGAGATACTAAAGATGAGTCTCCCATAATAGGTACAACTTAAACTCCACCCATCAATATCCCATTATAGTAGTTTTAGTTAATTTGATTGTCCCTCCTTAATGCATGGATTACTACAACACATGAACTCTTGAAGCCTAATATTTTCATATATTGAAAAGGCTCTATTGATCCAATCCATCTACTCTAGTACTTCTCACATGGATACACTGTCAATATATTGTGTGTAAACATAAGATAATTTGTGATCCCATTTTTAGTATCATGAATTAAATATTCCCATCCATTCTCTACTTTATTTTGTATAAACATGAGGATACATGAAAACTTTACTTACTAGTAACATGACTTCTAAATAGTCCACAACATGATAAGATGACCCATAAAACATCACTAAAAGTCAACCCATATTAAATAGTTATCAATTTAATAATTCATTATATAGTTTAATATATGTTATTTTCTAAATAAACCATGGTTGATGATAATTTTGTTAACAATAACAAAAAAATATTATATAATAGAATATGTTTGTGTGTTTTTTCATTAGCAAAAACAAAGTTGATCATGTTTCTATTCAATTTGAAAGAAATACACATGGTAGACACTTATAGCATTCACAAGGAATTGAGGTCATTATATTCTCGTTACACTTTTCTATCTCAATATTTAAAGTTTGAGCAAAAAAATTAAGAATCCCATAACCCTTTATAAAATTGACTATAAACATCTAGTATTCTAAATATTTATAATTAAATTATACTGTGATAAAAGTTTAAATACTTTCAATAAGGAAATGATGTACTCTATCGTCACCTAGAATAGAGTACTCTTGCAAAGGTCTATGTAGATATGAAATTCTATTCACTCAAGATTCATTATTGCAAAAAAATTTGGAGTTCTACTCTTCACCTAGCCATAGACCTTATTGCTCCAGATATTTCAAAAATAAGTAACACATGAGCCATCAATCCATTACTATGGTGTCTCTTCTTAGCCTTGTCCTCAATTACACAAGAAAAAGTGATGCCATCTTCTCCTTCTTCTCCCTCCTTATATAGAATACATCGATGGTAAGGAAACCAACCCCTATGGTCCACCTATCATTATATAATTATTCCTTTGCCTTAACATTTTCCATTCACATAAACCTACATTATATATTATTCTTCCTTTGTCTTCAATTTTGTAATAATCAATATAATAATTAACTAGTAAAATTTATACTTGTTACAAATTTCAAATTTATGAATGGAATGTCAAGAAAAGGTATCATTTATATATTGAACATTGCATGTCTTAAATCAATATAGAATTTGCATATCTTCAAAAATCGCACCACTAAAAGTTGCACCAATGCTCATTTTGCACATACCAAACAAGATATTAGAAGGATACCAAAATGCAAGATGAACACCACCAGCATGGAAATTTAATTTGAAAATCCCTAAAACCCAGCTTTCCCATTCAATAAGAAAACGATAGATAGGAAATGTACGTAAAAATGTTGAAAAGCATAACCACTTGGTTCTTTCTCATATAATGTTTCTTGATGAATGAAAATGGTGTATTCCTTTGTATAAAATTATGAGCTCTGAAATATTCTATGATAATTGCATATTCTTGGGGCTTGGTTTTCAAGGCAAAGTCAAACATTCACTCTAAACTAACTATGATCATCAATAACCACTTGGTGAATGCTAGTAGTCAACCAGTAAACCAACCACACTAGAATTTGAAACCGAATAGGTCAAAATGAAAATTAAGTATGTTAACACAAAAGTTCAATAAGAACTTGAATATGGTTACTCGTGCCTACGAGGGAGATATTTCCATTAAGGGAAATCATAACACAACCAAAAATACAACAAATTATAAGTGATCTGAATGATGACGTTACCGAAGATGTAAGTGAAGGGCTGGGAAATTTATGGTGATCATTGGAATGATAGATCCTGAAGACAACACAATGATGTTGTTGGAGAGGGACATATCATTATGGAGGGATGCATTTAGTTTCTAAAAGGGTCTCAACTCAATCTACCCAGTTGCATGGGTTGTTTATCTTAGATATAATGAGATTGGTTAAATTTAGCTTATCAGGCTCATGAGGGTAAGAGAGGGAGGTGAAATAGGGATGGGAAGCTTAATAGTCCTCCACAAGGAAAATATATGCTTACATGTAAAGGTAAAGGGAATGCTAGGGGGGTAATTTCATGCAAAGTAAGGGTGAATTATGCCTCCTTGAATGCACATGATGAGACTATGTTTAAGATTCACCATTCTGAAGTTGCGAGAAGATTAGAGTGTAAGCACAAGAGAGAAGATAAACATATTGTGGGTTGAGAAGAGGGCCAAGAAGGCCCTTTCTGGTTCTTCCTCTTTTAGATTTGAGACACAAAATTTAAGAGTTTTTATAAGGTAGCAGTAAAGATGAGATGGATTGTCAAGAATATGTTGGCAAGGGTGTTGTTGCACTGTCAGAGTGGAAAAAATGATCTAATGGATAAAATGAATGTGTGCTTCCAAATAAAATTTCAATGTTGAGTAGCAACTTGGGAGAGGTAGTTGATGGTTCCATAAGCTAGGTCAAGTGCTTGCAATGGACTAACGATCAACCTCTGCTAGAAAGTCTCACGAGGAATATGATTATGCAATAAATGCACATGAAAAATTGGAAGTCAAAGTCTAGGACTCATTACAAAGAAGCAATTCAAACAATCACCACTAAGTTTTGAATGGGATCTAAAATTTGACTTTCTCAAAATTGAATGAAGTTGGAACACTCTAAAACAACCTAAAATATTTAATGTTAATATTAAAAATTTAAGCAAATTTTGACATTATCCTTATATTTCCTTTAAATAAAGGAAAGATAAGGAGAATGTCAACTTTTACTTTAACTTTAAAAATTAAATATTACCATTAATTACTAGGGTTATGTCTTGTAAGGCCCTCGGGTTAAGATATTTTTTTTCCTTTTAAGTATTTTTTATTAAAAAGTTAATATTTGGTGGTCATTAGCTATGTTGCACTACATTCTTCAGAATTGGTCAGTTTAGTAGAGAACTAGTCAGTTTGGTGTTTTAAGGTCAGTTCAATACAAGACCAACCTTAGCAAATCTGAACCACCAAACTAGACTAGTACAACTCTAAAACCATTGGGACCAACCAATTCCACTAGTTCTAGGCTAGTTCCAATAAGAGTGTGCCTTTATCATCTTCCTCTCAAGTCATTTTGTTGGATCCTTTCAGGAATGATGATTTGGAGAGTGCCATAAACTCTCGAACTGTTGTGAGCACCTAAGATCATAAGTGGTTAAGCCTTGAAAAACAGAAATTTGCAAGGAACTAGTACAAACATCGCAAAACATATTTAGTAAGGATTTGGATGCAAGGAACTATTACAGACCTCCCAAGATACTTAGTGAGGACGTACATGACCAAAAAGCATCAGAAAAAATTATCCACCTTCAAAAACCCTGCCCGAAACATTGAAGTGTGGTGCAAAATAAATTGCTAGTAGGCTATTAATGCTACAAAAAATCATTGCCTCTCCAATTTCACAAGCTCCTACTCAAGCTACCTCCTCTACTATGATTATAGTAAGTTCTTGCAACTGTGTGAGCTACAAGAAATTAAAACTTCCTTGGAATCTCCACCAATCTTAGAGAACATGACTTCTCTGCATGCCCCAAATATATTGGGTTGATTGATCAGTTAACTCGATGATCATTGAGTTTGATTGAAGTCCCACTGCTTAAATGACCTTCCACTAGTTCCTCCAAAAGTTAGAACTAGTTTAACTGACAACAACCTGAGATAATTGACCTTTATTGCTACAAATTAGCAACCGCATACATAGAATTTAACTCTAACTCCTCCAACTCAAATTTATTGAGTAAACTAGGTGAAACAAGCCATGTCACACAGGTTAACATCATCCAAGTTGTCTGTTGATGTGGAAATTCGAATTTTTTCAATTTAGTCAAGGAGAAATCAAATTGAGAATTTCTTGCTACATTTTTCAACAAATAGTTCACTGGAATGTATTACTTTCACTATGAACTTGGCATAGTTCACATGTTAAGTTCATAAGGTTTTGGGTTGATGTGGTTCTATGTGTTGTTTATATAAATAATAGGTGTCCATCTCTTGCTATTAGAAACAAGACTCCCTATGAAATGTGGTATGGCCACATTCCTTTGGTGAGGCATCTCAGGGTTTTTGGTTCCTCCTACTATGCCTTCATACCTAAGGAATAGATAAAAAAACTCAGTGCAAGGAGTCACAAATGTATCTTCTTTGTGTACTCATACCTCCAAAGCATACCATCTGTGTGATGAAGTGAATAAGAAGTTTATAATATCTAGATCTGTGATCTTTCTTGAGTCTTCCAAGATTGACAATGTTTTTGAGTGGCAGCTTAATCGTTTGGATAGATTCAAACATGCAAAGTATTTTCAAGAGTTTGATAGTGAGTTTCCACATCTCCTTCTCTTAGCTCTATACTTTCTATGAAGAGCCTTGAAGAAAGCAGGTTGAAGGAAATTCCTTCCCTTGCTTTGTTAGGAAACAACTAAGAGACTGCTTACAACAGGTAGCCAAATCTAACAAGTAATGAGGGTACATGCAAGATACAAATCAAGGATTAATGCAAACAAGTAATGCAAATGAGTGCACTAACTATATACATATAATTAAACATCTTTCATCCCACTTAGGATGCCTTGCATCATGTCTGGTTAGTCATACGATCATGTTGGTCACAACCTTCATAGCTTAAATAAACAAGTGGTAATACTCTTCATCTTCTAAGCTATGTAATAAACAAGTGAAAGGGAGCAAGACATGTAGAGGAAACACATGGATGACTTTCAGTTCCTGCAACCATGCATGTCATTAAAGACATAATGATATGACAATGATAAGAAAATTTTTAAGCTATAGTAAGAGGTGTATTTCAAAAGATGTGCTTTGTTTTCCATACCTACCCTCCAAAGAGTTATGCATCAGATGAAGTCTTCATGCGGTACTGATATTCTATCATGCCTTGGGTTCCTTTTTCTGCTTAGTTTTCTCCTCAGCTCCTTGAGAGTCATCTATCATGTCATCTTTCTTCGTGGCCCCTGAGAGACATAATTGTGTAGTTTCAGCGAGCAGTGAGGCCTGGGGAGGACACATCTACACAATTTTAGGATGCAAGGCACACTCGGTAGTCAAGGGACAAAACTGCACAATTTCTAGAGACAGTGGGTTTTGGTCGAGGAAAGGACATTGGAGGAAACCACTATCCAGCTTTGAATGCTAAGGGAGGTTGGGATTTCTATGCATTGCACAGTCCCAATAGGCAAGGAAAAAGATTGAGGGTTACATATGTGAAGTGTGTAGTTCAGGAAAGTTGGATAAGGCTAGGTTGCTAAGGAAACTCCAAAATTTGAGTAAGTGTGGGATCATTGGGACTGATGTGAACAGTGAAAAAACTTGACTACGATCACACACTTGAAAACTTAGTGATACAACATAGACCATCCAAAACATATGACACATACTTCGCTTAATGCAACAACCTTTGTGGCAGCTTATGGCAAGTGCGGCTCTCATGATAGACATTGGGAGGATAAAGGAGACACTTGTGTAAGAGTGTGTGAAATGAGTGTGAAACATTTCTATGTGGTGAGTACAACTTATTCCCATACATATATCTCCATGAAGCAAAACAAACCTCCCTTTGCATGAAAATCGATAATCCTCATGCCCAAAGATGACACATTCTATGTAAAGATAAAAGCATGAATGACTTTTAAGATAAAAAAGGGGAGCTTGAGATCATCAACTTACCAACAAGTGACTAAGGAACGATCGATCACAATATCCATAGTAGGCTCTAAAATTTAAGTGCAGACCAAAATTTTGGAGGGTGTTGTAGGCATGACAAGAGATCCTTCACCTTCTTGCTACCTTATTTTTCAACTAATGTCTTGAATTCTACGAACTTGGAGAATGCCTCATCTTTCTTCCATGTGAAGAAGATCCAACACTTCCGTGAGAAGTCATTAATAAAAATGACAAAATATTTATGTCTGATAGTGTAGGTTGTTGAGAAAGGTTCATAAACATCGTAGTGGATCCTTTCTAGGACTGCATGTGCTTTGTTGTCCCGGTCATGGAATGTGTATTTTATGTACTTCTGCAATGTACATCCTTTGCATACATCCTACTGCTTAAGTTCTCCTTTAGGGAGGCCAGTGGTTATTTGTTGAATAATATTCGATGTACCATGATGCAAATGAGCAAGTATTTTGTGCCAAAGTTCATCAACATCGCAACCTACACTTTCTCCGACTTGGTGCTTAATACAACATAGTCTTCCACATCTAGCTTATACAGGTTCTTCACACGAACCCCGATCTGTTTCACCTATCTCATGGCTATGTGTCTCATGATTTCTTTTCCTTTGTTGAATATCACTTCACAACCATAGTAAACCAACCACTTGGTGAATGCTAGTTGACGAAACCCTAATCCTTTACCTTTACCTATTCTTACTAGTGCCTCATATTGAAATTTTGAAGACAAAATATTTGTTTTCTCTTAAAAAATTGTCTTAAAATCCCCCTTTGTGCAGCAGTGCTGAATGCAACAATAGGCAAGTTATCTCTAATCATATCAGCAAATATGAAAGGGACAAAAGAGGAATTGATGTCCGAGAAATCTTGTCAGTAAAAGTTATTGCGTTCTTCTTAGTCAACTACCCCCACAAAACAAAGAGCACAAAAAATCTTTGTCTTTATATAAGATAACATGAATGGTAAGTAACATAACAACCTCGGTATAGGCGCAAGGTAGTAGTTGCCTACAAGCTGATGGACTTAGGCAAGTTTCATCTAAAGTGGCCATTGTCTTAAATATAAAGTTTTTTCTTACAATATTTTTGTCTCAAACTATTTATGTCTTAAATATAAAGTTTTGTCTTTAAATGTTTGTCTCAAACTACTTTTGTCTAATTATAAAGTTTTGTCTCAAAATATTTTCCTCTTGAATTATTTTTATCTTAAATATAATGGTTTGCTTTATCTAAAACTGCTTTTGTCTTAAATACAATATTTTATCTTAAAATATTTTTGTCTCAAACTTATTTTTATCTATTATATGTAGACAATTTAAATTGATATTAAATTTTAATATAAAATAACAAAAAATAAAAAGTAAACTTAACGTAATAAGATTTAATTGAAAAAATGATGAATCCTTCTCCTACACATGAAGCATCCACTAACATAACTATATAATTAATAACAATTACTATAATGCCATTAACGTTAAAAAGTAAACAACATCCATCGTAGCATACAAACCAATGTTAATTATTTGATTTAACGATCTGAGTATGCTTATACTATGAAATAAAGAAACTTATATTATGAAAAATAAAAATAAAACAATTTTCCTTAACAATAAGGCTATTAAAAGTAACTACTTGGTCACTAAATGCAAAGGATTAATCAATTTTATTCTACGACTCGTCCGTATTTACGATGCTTGGGGAAGCCTTAAACACTTGAAAAAGGTATTTTGTTAAACCATGCTTTAACAACACCTCCCGTAAACTTAAAAAGATAAAAATAAAAATTACGGTTGTAAGAAGCAAAATTACAGCGTCAAGGAATATTGATAATAAAATTTTGATTTTTTTATAATATAGAATATCAAAAAAAACATTGTCTACTGAGAAAAATAGTACCATTATGTGATAACGGTGTCATCTCTCGTTATTGAGCTGTTTTATTTTAAAAATAAAATAATTATTTTATTAAGTGATTAGGTTTATGAATGTTAATTTTAATTTAAATTTAGTTATTTTTATAGAATATTATTTTTTCTATTTTTTATGGAATTAGTATTTTTTTAAATGTAAATTTAATAATTTAAAAAAATTGATGGAGAAATTCACAATTTAGAATAATTCCAAGGTTATTATATAGATTATAATTTAGAGTAATTCCAAAATGATTAGATATAGATTATAATGGTTAATGTTATTTGGCCAGCTAGCCTCTTCGCTGGATGAGTCACATTGATGAGATGAAGTTAAAATAACTAACTCACTTTCTTCGGACTTCATGAATCACTTAAGCACTTTAGGCATATATCCAATAACCAATAACTATCTTTGTTCCACTTTCGCATTGGTCTTCCATCATAAGAATATGAATCTTCATCATCACCAACACTTTCATGGCAAGTAAACAAACATGTAATAGTGTCCTAGCCGAGTTGCTGAATCCCTGCCGTCTCCATAGTTACTTCATATATCCATTTTCCTTTTGACACACGAGCATTTTCCCGAGAACTCCCAAAATCGCATGGCTTCAAAAAACTGATATCACCAGAAGCACTTCGCTCATCCATTCCAACAACACCCTTAATAAGCCTATTCTCAATTATATGAACCCAATCCCACTGACTGAAATCTCAGCTTGGCCTGCTGTAAAGTTGCTTTAACTTGACTTTCAAAATTGACTCTGAGATGCTTACATCAAATCCGTTGTGTATCATTAGGAAGGAATGACAAGACACCTCAAATATATGCCTTAGAGTTCTTTCAAGTTCCCCCATCTCATTTTCTTCGGTACTAGACAAGATAGCAGGCTTAGAAATCGTATCATTACAATATCCACCAAATAAAACAATAGCCAGACCATATTGTTGTTGCAGCAGCTTCGCAGCGGTAAACGCCTCTCCAGCCATCAAAAGTTTTTTCTAGAAGGGAGGAGACACTTTTCCTCCCCAATGAGAGAATCTAACAAATGAAAGATGAAGGAATTTAGCAAACGATACTACTGTGTAGAACATGCACTTCCTCGTTGACAAACATAGCGCACTTTCTATTTACACCCGCGTGGTCTTTGTAGAGGATAAAACTCGGGTCATTGAAAATTCAACGAGCCAGACCCGAATCCCCTTCAATAACGCAATTTATTCAGCCTTTCTAATTGGTTGCATCCATTCCAATTCAAGTACCATCCAATGATATAATTTAACTGCCCAAAAGCCAAAAACTGCATATGTCACTGCTCAGAGAGTTCCCATCTTCCTGGTTACAGTAATATCAAATCTTTAGACCTCCGGAGCCCAAAATCCTAACAGTTAATAGCAACTCCAATTTAACAATTCTTGTGCTTGTTCATGAGTATGAATGGGAGAAGCCATACTTTAAGGGGGCGGGAATTATTTTCAATGTTGGTTCTAAGATAAATAAAAAACCCGAGACAAACCTCAGAATCCGCCTTGTAATGGGAAGAATTAAGAATGCTTGCACTTGTGCATACGCCCCTGCTTCTCTCCACTGTGAGAAGAGCACCAATTCAATCAAGCAGGGGGAAGAAACAAGAGAGGCATTGGATTTATCAGACGATGGTGGTACTAATTCGATGAGAATGTGAGAAAGATAGTGACCACTAGATGTAGTGTGTGGTTGCATTTACAATGACCGTGATGAAAATTAAAAAAATTCTGAGTTGGTTTTGGAACATACGTTCTGGCCTGACTCACCACACCATACACTATTATATATATAATTTTCTCAAACATTATTTCTTAACGTTATTTATGAGCATAAGGGCCGGAAAATAAGGTTGGCAGGAATTTGTGAATGTATCTGGCCAGTTGTATCACAGAACAGATCTCGTAATGTTTTTAATGCGGTTCAGTAGGAAGAAAGAGAATATATGCAGACCATTTAAATTATCTGGACTCTTTTGCCTTAGTAAAATTTAATTTAAATATGAAATAATTATAACATAATACAAAACATGTACTTTAATAAATTTTTAGGTAAATCAAATGAAAGTGGTCGGCAAGGTCAGTCATGAACAGTGATTTACGGTCCATACAGTTTCGGTACGCCAGCCTAGCAAAAGGTTAAGGGTTAAGGAGCTTCGTTTTACTCCGCCACGCATTCCGTTAAATTATCAGAGTCAAGTATGATCTAATATTGCTGTGTTATAATGTTTGTTTCAATATGGAAATTTAATGTTTGTTTCCATATGGAAATTGATACTAGTCAATTATGTTTTATAAATTCAATTAAGGTTAATCATATTTTATAAAATCAATTATGGTTATTTATGGAAAAATAATATTGTGACAAAAATTATATGAAAATCAACTATCATAAACTATTTTTATTTTAGTGTTTTTAATATTTATCTTAGGGTTTATATATTTTGGCTTTATAATATTAGTCCCTTGTGTTTGATATTGTTCCGTTGGGTTCATAATCTCTTGCAGTTTTAGTATTAAGTCCTTTGTGTTTGATATTCTCTTGGATTTATAATATCAATCACCGTCAACCATTGTCAACCATATTTTATAAAAACAATCGTGGTAATTCAAGGTTAACAACGGTCAAGGGTTCATAATCTCTTGCAATTTTAGTATTAAGTCCTTTGTGTTTGATATTCTCTTGGATTTATAATATCAATCATGGTCAACCAGTGTCAACCATATTTTATAAAAACAATGGTAATTCAAGGTTAACAATGGTCAACCATGCTCCAACTTCGCATTGTGACAAATATTGTCTCAAAATGAAAATCAATCATTGTCACAACCATGGCCCAGTGTAACATTATGGCAAAGGTTGTCTTAATATGAAATGAAAATCATTGTAAACCATGCTCATCCATGGTCAATCATGGTCAACTATATTTTATAAAATCAAACTTGGTCATCCATGGTCAATCATGGGCAACCACGGTCGAATGTCACGTTGTCACAAAGATTGTATTAATATGAAAATCAACCATGCTTAAGCATGGTCAACCATGGTCCAAAGATTGTCTTAACCATGGTCAACCATGTTTATTTTAGTGTTTATAATATTTATCTTAGGCTTTATATACCTTGGGTTTATAATATTAGTCCCTTGGGTTTAATATTATTCCCTTGGTTTCATAATCCCTTGAATTTATAATATTAATCCATTGAATTTATTATTCGCTTGGGTTTATATTGTCAATCATATTGAACTGCAGTTAATTATTGATTAATTTAATTATTACTTATCTAAGAGTTATTTATTAATTATTAATTTATTTATAAATTAATCAAATGAATCATTTAATTATTTAATAAAATCATTATTTAATAAATTATTGAATTATAATATTAATATATCCGATATTAATATTATTTAATTGATTTATTAAAATATTATATAATAATAATATTATATTCAATTATGGAATATCATTATTATTATTATGATCGAGTCTACTGTATACTCAAAATAATATTTTTCCAAAATATTTTTTCTAGTTTATTTAATTAAAATCTAAAAATTTCAATTTCAAATTATTTAATCATGTAATTAAAATAAAATACCCTAAAATTTTTAAAATATTAATTCAATTTATACAATCAAAAATATATTTTAAAACAACAAAATATTCAATTATTTTCATAATTTTTTAATTCTATATATTTATCAATAATAAATACAAATATCAACCACTAATATTTTTAATACGATAACCTAATACAAAACTAGGTGAATAAACTTTTACGTAAATCAAATGAAAATGACCCACAATGTCGGTCATGAACAATGGCCTACGGTTTTGGCACGCCAGCCTAACAAAGCGTTAAGAAACGTCGTTTTACTCCACCATGCATTCCGCTAAACTGTCCCAAATTTTTAATATCGCTGAGGGAATGACGTCATACTCCCGCTCGCCCTTCCTCAACACCCTCCATTAAATTAATATGATGAGGTTATGGCATCCAATTGCTTCAACCGCCAGACTGTTCCAAAATTTTAATATCGGGAAGGAAAGGCGTCATACTCCTGCTGTCGTTTTATCGACGGCCTCCACTAAAATAGTCAATATTCAATACGTTAGCTTTAAGCGCAGAGGCTTGGATTTTGTATTAGGTTATCTGATTTCATGTCGAACTCTTTTCTGGACATTGTACAGCTTTTACCGATGTAATTGGCCATGAATTAGGAGGGTCGGACTTCTACCTTTTTAAAACAGAGCATGGCGAGCAGCTTCTGTGCCTCCCATGGAGGTTACTGTAGGACCACGTGATGACGAATCAGCAACACGATATGATTGTGAAACAATTTCTGCGGAACACATTGTTGACCAGAGGAATCGTTAAAGCTCAGCCGTATACTGAATTTTCTGCGTGTTGGGTTTTCATTTAATTCTGTCATAAAACATAAATTTCAAATTTGTATAGTTCGACTTTCTTAAATGTGATATAAATTTTGATTTTTTTGGAAGAGAATCTGTAATTTTTAAAGACTATGTTATTGTGCCGAGCCCAGACTGAAATTTTAGGGTTTTGGAATTTTTTTTTTAATTCTGTCCTAAAATATAAATTTCAAATCCGTATAAAGAGTTTTCTAAATGTGAGATAAATTTTGCAGATCTTTTTTTTTGAGAATCTGTAATTTTTAAAAATTCTCTTATTGTGTGAACTCTTTCTAATATAAATTTGTAAAAGAAAAAGTAAAAATAAATGTAAAAGTAAATATTTAACGTATAATGTTTACATTTAATATTTTAAATTTAATGTAAGTTTTTATTTAGAAACCAATCTAATTACTATAATGTATAAATACAATATAAATTTAAAATATAAAGAGGTTTATGAACACTAAAAAAATAGGTATAGTAAATAAATAAAAATATAAATAAATTTGAAGTATGGTAAATAAATAAAAATACAAAGAAACAAGAGGTATGGTAAATAAATAAACCCTCTTTTTATATTTAATCCATAAACCTTTTTATATTTACTAAGATTCAAAATAAAAAATCTTTATTTAAGTGAAGCGCATAGGCCAAATACCATTTTGATATCATGCACTAAATACCATATTTATAAAAGAGGTATGGCAAATTAATAAAAATTTAAATAAACTAGAAGTATGGTAAATATATAAAACATTTTTTTATGTTTAGTCCATAATTCACATTATTTTTAAGAACACTAAAAAATGAGGTTCTATTTAGGTGAATCCTATGGGCCAAATTATTATGAATACCATGCCAAAAAACATTATTAACCCTAATATTAATATAAATAAAAATAAAGATGGCAAATGGTATTGGCGGATGATATTGAAAATCAATGGTATCGACCCATGGTATTCAGGTGGAATGTAGCCTATTTAAACGGGGAATTAATCCAGCATAGATCCATCTTTAATGTGGATCTACTAAGTGGCTAGAGAGATCAAATACCTTGAATAATAATTTTGAGTAGACTTTTAAAATTGTTTTGAAAAATCTTTGATTTCGAAAAATTAATAATTACTCTATCATATATAACTATTTCATAAATAATACAAATTTGCCAATCATTCCCTACACATTTTAGATAACAAAAAATGAATAAAACATATAAATTATTCACTAAGACATTTTAAATAACAAAAAATACCAATTTCACCACAACCATTTAACCAAAATCCAAAACCAGGATCAACCGTTTTATCATCAACGCCAGCATCATCGCTAAATGGGGCATGCCGTTCTCTCATATTGCAAATGACTATACTTCTGATCATAGGCCAATTCTTCTCAAATGGAGGGACCTGGATTATAAGAAGGAGTATTCCTTCAAATTTAATAGGATCTACCTAAACGAATCTTCCTTCATTGATGCTATATCTAGGAAATGGGTGGATTTGCAAGCATCTGCCACGACCTTTCTTACCACTTTCCAGGAAAAGATTCAAGTTTTGAGAGCGACTGCAAAGGAATGGCAGATCCAAAAATCAAATCAGGATAAAAGGGAGCTATTTATCATCCAAAAGGAGCTGGAAAACTTCATCTCTTCTTCCTCCCATGAATGTATGCCTTTTGAAACAAAGATCCATATCAGGGAGTTGGTCAAAAGGAATCAAATTCTGCTGCTCAAGGAAGAGGCCTCCTGGAGGCTAAAAAGCAAAGCGCTTTGGCTTAAGGAGGGGGATAGAAACACTAAGTTTTTTTCATTCCTATGCAAATGCTAGAAGAAGGAAGAATTCTATCTGGAAGATTAAAGATGGCAGGGGAGGTTTCCTATATTCACAGAATGATATAGCTGATGAAGCAACAAGGTTTTTTCAAAATCAATATAAAAGGAATCAAAGCAACATTACTGACATGTTATGGGCAACGGACTTGATGCCTAAAATGTTCGATGAGGATGCCTATGAAAATTTTATAAAACCGGTCACGGAGGATGAGCTCCTTGCTGCTATAAAAACTTTTAAAAAGGACAAGAGTCCTCGACCCAACGGCTGGCCCATTGAGTTCTTCCTTTATTTTTATGACATGTTTAAAATGGATTTGCTACGAATGGTGGAAGCCTCCCGTATGTCGGGAAACATTCATAACGCTTTATCCTCAACTTTCATTGCTCTTATTCCCAAAAAAAATAGATCCGATTCCTTCCAAGACTACAGACCTATTGCATTATGCAACACTCTTTTTAAGATTATATCTAAAATTATTGCTGAGAGGTTAAAGCCTATTCTAAATATCTTCATCACTAGGGACCAGCACGCATTCTTAAAAGATCATAATATCTGGGACGCAGTCGCTATGACACAAGAATGCCTTTTTTCTATGCTGACAAACAACACCAAGGCAGCTATCCTCAAGATTGACCTGAGAAAGGCTTACGATTGTGTTGACTGGGGTCTTCTTAGAATTTTGTTGGCAAAAGTTGGTCTAAGAACAAAAGGCATTGAATGGATAATGGCATGTGTAGAAAATGTTCAATATTTTGTTATCATCAATGGAATTCCATCCTCCTTTTTTAAAGCCGAGAGGGGCCTCCGTCAGGGTTGTCCTCTCTCCCCTCTGCTTTTCATTCTAGTTATGAGCTCCCTCAGCTTACAGAACAACAAGGCAGCTACAGATCGACGATGCAGGCCAGTCAAAATTTGTAAGGATATCTTCCTATCCCACAACCTGTTTGTTGATGATATTCTTATTTTCGCTATGATGTGCAAAACATCCTGGATATGTCTAAAAAACATTCTACAGGAATTCCAGTCTGCCTCGGGAATCCTTATTAATAAGTAGAAATCAAAGTTGTATCATAACGAGTCAAACATGGATCTTGTTCTATGGATTATAGCATTGCTTGGCATTGGCCAAGGATCGATCTGGAAAAGCATTAAATATCTGGGGTTCCATTTGAAGGCTAAAGGAAACAAAAAAAAGGAGTGGCTATGACTTACAGATCGTTTCTACAACAGAATCTCCGGAAGGGAATCAAGGCTTCTCTCTCTAGCAGGCAGATTCATTTTGATACAGGCTGTTTTATCTCAGCTGGCGGTCTATTGGGCCCATCTCTATCTTCTGCCTGCCTCCATTATTAAAAAAGTGTGCTCTCTAGATACAAATTTCTTACGGGGAGGGAAATCCTATCAGTCAAAAATCCATTTGGTTAAGATGGATGCCATTTCCAGATTAAGGAAAGTAGGAGGTTGGGGTCTTTTGCACATGAGAACTTTTGGGAATGCTCTTCTCTGCAAAACTCTTTATAGAGGCATCTTTGGTGAGGTGTCATGGAGCAAGCTCATAAACAGAAATTACTTTAAATGTAGAGGTATGGAGTATTGGTAGAGAAGGAATTATTTGGGGATAAAAAGGGGTTCTTCCATGTGGCTGAGTTTCAGGAAAATTCACCCCTTTTTCATGGAAAACTTGCGATGGAGAATCTTCTCGGGTTCTAACATTCTCATTGGTTTTGACACTATTATAAATGGTTTGGTTTCTCGTATCGCCCCCCCTCTGGTTTCCTTTCTTCATACAAAAGGCATTTTCACATGGCACAAATTAATAAAATCTTGGTCACATTCCTCCCCTGTTTGGATCGATGGATCGGATCTCCACTTGCCTCTCTCCCTTCATCCTCTTTGGAGATCTACTGTTCAAACTCTATCGAGCCTAGCGATCCGTCGTACAGGCACAAAGGATGTTTTGGCTTGGGCCCTCCCACGCTCCCCTTTACCTATCTGTGTAAAGGATCTATATGCAGCTTTATCCAAGGGTTTTGCCATCTCCACTCAAGCGATTTTTCTGATGCCTTTATGGAAGGTCACTTGCCCGCTAAAAATGATCCTATTTTCGTGGTTAGTTTTCTGGAACAGGAATCTCACATGAGAAGTGCTTCAAAGAAAAGGGTGGTAGGGTCCGGGTCGTTGTGCAATGTGTCAGGATGGACCTGAAACGAATCTTCATATGTTTTCTCAGTGCCCCTCTTCTCTACTTATCTGGTATGATCTCTCCATTTCTTTTGGTTTTCCTCACCTCATTTTTTCCTCTGTACAGGATGGTTTCATATGCTGGAGTGGACAAATTGCATCTTGGTGCTCTTTATTTGTACATGCATGCTGGCTCATATAGAAATGCAGGAATGAAACTATCTTTGAAAATTCTAGAAAGCCTGTGTCAGCTCTTTTGCTCTATATCAAGGCCAATCACGACTTTACGGGCTAAAATAGCCCCTCTCTTTTGTTTTGATCCCATGCTTATATGAATATTATGTTATAAATCATGTATATTTTGCAATTTCATGCTCTATCCAGGATCTGGGTCTAGCACAGAACGATCCTCCTATACATGTCTTTTGATCAATATGGATCCTATATCTAGCTCATCAGGCAAATATGAACCATATGCTTATACCTCTTACTTTACAGGACCTATACTAGATCAATTTATGTAACTAGATCTTTATATTACCTTAAAAAAAAAAACGAAGACCCTTCCGAAAAATCGGAACCGCCGGAGAATTGGGGAAAGAAGAAATTGGGCACTAGAACTACAAGAATAATCTTGGAAAGCAATAATCAATACGACGCCGTGCTTAGCCTATTGTATGAGGCACGGGATCGACTCCATTCTCCATAAATTTCACGGGCAACTAAAATATTTTCATTTATATTTTTATTTTGTTTTTCATTACAACTAAATGATAT
>APFE030013899.1:30435-69167 GCA_000404065.3 Pinus taeda | reverse complement strand
CAAATCTCAAGAAAAGAAAAAAAAACTAATTATGATTTTTCAAAATTTTGTTTCTGTGATAAAAAAGAAGAGAAAGAAGCGTTCCAAGATCAATATAGTTGGGTTGGCTTAATAAGTGAAGGATATTGGAAGTGTGGTAGATGTTAGTGAATCGAGATTAAATGTGAATAAAAGTTGGGAAGTCTAAAAGGAAGTGGTTTTCGTCTTCCACCTTCTTAGTATCACAAATCTAACAAATTCTATCATCCGAGGGAGTCTTGGGAGTAGACAACCACCTGGTTTCACTTCGAAGCTCTTGAGAATTAGTTCTTATTCTAGGCATGCTCATTTTTTCCTTAGTTCAGTTAACACAAAGAGATAATTCTAGTTATCAAGGGTGAGGTTGATCACCTCCTTATAGTATCTTAGCTTGCTTTTACCCTCCTTATCATCCGACAACTTGTCCCTAAAATTGGAGGTAATAGTATCTTTGACACTATGCTTGCCTCCCATGATGATCTCCTCCTTAATCCCCCAATGGTTGAGCCAAGACTGTGCATCCTTGTGCTACCCACACCTGAGGCGAAGGTGGGGGTTTTGACTAAACTTCGAAGAAATTTTTGGGAGTGTAATGCCCCCTCCCACATATACCCAAGCAACTGGCCTGCTGAGTTAAACATGCGACGACATGCCATTATGATATGATTCGACCTCCTAAGTCACATTAAGAAAGTGGAATTGACGAAAACACACCATATAGACATCCAACCTCAGATTTAGACTCCTCAAAAGACATGTCAGCAACTGAGACAATATGCCCTGGGTACCTGTAATGACCCCACCAATTAACCTACACGATAGTATTTTTTTTTTTATATTTACACATATTTTTACCACCCTGCATGGTTGGATACGTAATTTTTTTTTTTTTTTTTTTTTAAATGTCAACTACATGTGGCAACCATAGAAAAGGATTAAGAATAGAATTATCTGGATTTCCATAATTGTATTGAAAATATCCCACAGAAGATAGGGTATTGTCTCCGGATTTAAATGTTGCATGTTGTTTCTGATCCACCTAGCCTATGGCATTTATGTTGGCTGACTTGTTCACGTGATGAGGGCTCCTCTACCTCCGTGCCCTCAGTCTCCTCCCAACATCGACGGTGGAGATGGGAGATAGCTGATCCGAGGGTGAAACTGGCTCGATGCATATCAACCTACTTTATTGTTCCAATATGGCTTTCAACAAACACTCAGTTTTGACTTTTCCCAACCCCATTTCCTTCTCGGTGCTGAACAGTCTCAAAACCTCAGCTTGACTAGGATGGGTTATGGTTTTGATGCCTAGCCAAGTTTTTAGATCGACTTGGACCTGTTTTCTTCAACGACAGTGGCCTTTGGTAAGTGTTAACAAAGTGATATCTGTCTATAAGCTTTATTTCCCTTTTCATTTTCTGCTTTGCCTCTATTTTCTAACACATTATAGGCTTTTTTTGTTTCTCTAGGGACGAGGGTTCTAATTCTTGCTCCCGTGAACTATGTATGGGTGCTGGTGTAGTTTCCCGGCTTCCACGTTCGATTCTCTCCAAGTTCGGCAGATGGGTATGTTTTTATATTCCTCTGCGTTCTATATTTTTTTTTTTACTTAGCTACAACAAGTAATGAACGCCTCTGGTGCTTATTAGCTCTATCGACTAGTGATGGCCCTCTGGCCCATTCCTTACAGCTTTTCTCTTCTGCTTAATGTACATAGTATTGGCAGGATTCAAACATGATGGGTCTACCCAGCTCACGCAGGGTTGGGAATCCATCCTTCGAAAGAGTTTTTCTTTAAACTGTTGACTATGTTGTGGATGAGCCCTCGAGCTCTGTTATATTGTTGTTCATGTAATGGATACTCTGTTAAGTGATCCTATTCAGGTTCTTATCTTGGATAACATTTTTTACTCCTGGGTTTTACGGTTGTTCATGCACACAATGTATTTATGTATACCTCCAGTTTTTTTCTACTATTGTTCTAGCCTCTATAACCTGAGTTCTGGCGGATAAGGGGTAAATGCCTACCCTAAGGCACGTTACCTTTCGTCTAGGAATTTCTCTGTACTTACAAACCCTTTGTTAATTTTCATAAGTTATGGAATTGTGTTGTATGTTTCACTATAGCAGTGCATTCTTGCAATTATATATAATATATGTTGTCGTTCTGTACACTCCTCCGTTGCCAGCGGAGGTTCCATTTTGTATTGTATAATGTTCGGCATTTCATATTGTATGAAGTATTATATAATGCACACCGCATGATGGCAAAGGGTTTTGCGCTACACAAGTTTAATATTCTTGCTCGACATTGAATGGGAATCTAGCTCTACATACTACTTAGATTCATGTGTATAACCTATAGGATTATTACTTAAATTCGCCCTCAGATATGCATTCTCTCTGAGCTGTTCCTTTTTGTATGAGGCCGAGACTTATAAGATTTGTTTTGCAGCCATTTCTCATGTATATATGTATATTTGTCTTAATTCTTATCTTGTTGTCCCATAGAATTATTTGCATGCGGGAAAGGGCCACTAAACCCTAGTTATAATGTCTGCATACCTTCACGGTTGTGATTATGCTACTTAGAAATTTTTGTTTTATATATATATCGTTATGCTGCAAATGCTTCAAGGTTCTAATTTTAAACATTATATTTTTCTACATTTTCTTTGTGATAAGCATGTGAATATATTTGAAGAAAGAGCTCTATTGGTCCTTCTATTGTTTAATAGAAGGCTTCTTGTTTTCATTACAAGAGCAATTTTTAGAAAACCCTGAATCTATGGTGAACTTGTGGATTTCTTGTTTTGATTTCTTATTTTTCTTTCTTCTATAATTTCTGAAAGAGTTTCCCAGTAGACCACTCTCATGTTTAACTCTCAGAAATTTTAAAGAAGAGAAGACAAGATTCAAATTCTTCACAAGCGACAAATAGTATTATCAGTAAAAAATTCCCTAGGAGAATAAACATTTCCCCACTCAACTACCTGTCCTGGTTTTTCCTGTATGAAAACTCCTCTCACTCCCTTCCCACAATGTACAGAAGAAAAACAAGGAGGAAAACAAGATTAACATTATACAAATTTCTAAATAGTCCCAGCACATAGTTTTCTTACGTACCTGGAGTCCTCTAGCTGAAGAGTTGTTTCTGATAGTCACCCAAATTAGGGTCTATTGTCTTCAATCCACCCGACCATGAGATTCATCCTTCAGGACCAGAATCTCCCCCCTTGCTTCTTGCGAGACCGCAGTCTTCTCCAAGTGCTCAAACAGCGAGCAGGCCTATTTGGTCATCACCAAACGTAGCCACTGGACTCTTTTCCTTCTCCTCTGCCTGTCCCTACAACGCAGATTTTTTTCCTCCTCTCCCCCCTTTTCTCTGGAAACTTTTCTAGTTAGGGGAGGTAGTTAGCATTGCCTCCACAGGAACTGTCTTTCCACCTCAAGAGGAAAACTTCTTCCTTGAGGATTTTTTCCTTTTTAAAGAAACACTTTTCTTTTTCTCATCATGAAAAACAAATTATATTTAAATTTTAAAATAGATAAAAGTAACAGGTTCGGTTTTTACATTTACCATAGTAAATTAAATATTTACATTTTTAACCCGGGGCATCACATATTCCCCTCCTAAGATTGGACATCATCCCGATGTCTTTCAGCTATGAACAGCCCCAGATAAGCCCTTTTCATAAGTTCTTCATCTTCCCAAGTAGCCTTATCAGGCCCAAAGTGCTGCCATTGCACTTTAACTTGGATAGTATCCCGCTTCCGCAGTGTTACTTCTCTCCGGTCAAGGATGCTCAGCGGTTCGACCCAGATTTCTCCTTCCAGTTCTACCTAAAACTAGCAACATCCTATGTTAGTTTTTCTTTAAAATAAAACATTTAGATTGACCTATCAGAGATAATTCTCACCTAAATATTCTGCCATTTAATCACATGCTTAGGATCATAAACATATTTCTTTAACACGGAGACATGAAAGACATTGTGGACTCGTATGTGACTTGGCAAAGCAAGCTGGTAAGCTACCGACCCAATTCTTGTTAAAATTTGAAACGGTCCACATTATTGAGGTGCCAACTTAGCGCACCCGCTCCACTGCAATGTGCTCTTTTTTGCTAAAATTCTCATAAACACATGATCACTGACCTGATATTCCTTAAACCTCCTTTTCTGGTCAACAAAGTTTTTTTGCCTACCCTGAGTCGCCTTCAGATTAGATCATACCCTTTTCACCAGTTCCTCCATCTCCTTAAGCATTTCAGGACCTAACATCAGTTTTTCTTCTGGTCCACTCTAGCTCGAGAGGGTGCGGCACTTCCACCCATACAATACTTCAAAAGAGCTCATTAGCAATGATGTGTGGTAGCCATTATTGTATGAAAATTGAACCAAGTGTAGATAGTCCTCCCACTTGGTTGGTTGTTGCATCACATAAGCTCTCAACATGTCTTCCACCACCTAGTTCACCTGCTTGATTTGTCCGCCAGTTTGAGGGTGATAAGCCATGCTAAAGTTCAGCTGAGTTCCCAACTCCTCAAACAATGTTTTCCAAAAGACCAATGTAAATTTTACATCACGATCTGAAATTATTTTCTTTGGCAACCCATGCAACTTAAATATATTTTACATGAATACGTGGGCAATCTGCACAACTCTGTAGGTAGATTATACCGGTATAAAATGTGATGACTTACTCATCTTGTCCACCACCACCATGATGGAGTCATTATTTTCCTTTGACTTAGGCAAACTAGTTACAAAGTCCATAGAGATGGTTTCCCACTTCCATTCCGGAATGGGTAATAGTTGTAACAAACCCACAGGATGCTGATGTTCTGCTTTAATTTGCTGACATTCTAAATAGCGTGCCAAATAACCAGCCACATATTTCTTCATTCCCAGCCAATAATATTCTTTTCGAGGTGTCATGATCATCTTTTGATATCCTAGGTGTCCAACGTAATGGCTCTTATGATACTTGTCCAATATCAGATTTTTAATGATGTTCTGATTGGGCATGTACAACCTTCCCTTATAATACAATAGTCCAACATCATCCAGGGCATAATCCAACTGTTTTCCTTTGTTGGTTGGTTGTTGTATCTTCTGTTTTATTTGCTGATAAATAGCATCTTGTTCGACTACCTTTTTAATCATTTCCTCGAAGGGGCTTTTCCCTTTAATGCAAGAAAGTTCGTACAGGCAATACAATTTCTGACTCAACATGTCTGCCACCTGGTTCTCCTTTCCTTTTAAATGCTTGATCTCAAAATCAAAGCCACTTAGGAAATATACCCACCATGCTTGCCTTGCATTTAGAGTGAGCTAGCTAAAATAATTGGTCGAACTTTGGTTATCTGTCAACAACAGAAATTTTTTCCCCATAAGGTAATGGCGCCAAATTTTTAGGGCATGAATCACAACTGCTAACTCTAGATCATAAGCATAATATTTCTGCTCATGCTCTTTTAATTTTCTTGATTTGTATGCTATTACCTTCCCTTCCTGCATCAACACACCGCCTAGTCCTTTAATTGCATCCATGCACACCACATAATCTTTGTTGGGGTCTGCTATGGTCAAAATGGGTGCGTTGGTAACCAGGTATTTAAGTTGCTCGAGACTTTTTTGACACTCAGGGGTCCACCTAAAGGCCCTTCCCTTTTTCTGTAAGGAGTTAATGGGGTAAGCTACCCTCGAAAATCCTTCTACAAACCGTCTGTAATAGCCTTCCAACCCCATGAAGGATCAAATGTCTACCACATCCTTAGGCACCAGCCATTCCATTATAGTTCTTATTTTTTTGGGGTCCACTACAATTACATCCTTAGTAATTATATGCCCCAAATATTGTATTTGCTCTTTGTAAAATTCACATTTGTTGAACTTAGCATATAGTTTATGTTCTCGGAGGGTTTGCAACACTAATCTGAGGTGCTCCTGGTGCTCCTCCATAGTTCGAGAATAAATCAATATATCGTCAATGAAAATCAGTATGAACTTATCCAAATAATAGTGAAATACATTGTTCATTAAACACATAAAAGTTGCAGGGGCGTTGGTCAATCTAAAGGGCAACACCACAAATTCAAAATGACCATATCGTGTTCTAAAGGTTGTCTTAGCTATATCTTCTTCTTTAATCCTGACTTGGTGATATCCTAATCGCAAGTCAATCTTTGAGAAAATTGTTGCTCCCTTTACGTGATCAAACAGTTCATCGATACGGGGCAGAGGATATTTGTTTTTAACTATCAATTTGTTTAATTGGCAATAGTCTATATGCATGTGAAGGGTCCTGTCTTTCTTCTTAACGAACAACACGGGGCTCCCCAGGGTGACACACTGGGCCGAATATAGTTTTTGTCCAACAACTCCTGTAATTGCATTTTTAATTCTGTTAGTTCTAGTATGATCATTTTGTAGGGTGCCTGCGATATCGGGGCTACTCCTGGCACTAATTCAATGGTAAAGCCTATATCTCCTTTCAACAGTAATCCACGAATCTCCTCCGGAAACACATCAGCAAATTTGTGTATCACAGGAATATTCTCCACTGCGGCTGTTTTATCTTTCGAGTTCGCATAGCCCACTTGGACGGCATAAATCTGACATCTCTTCCTAATACATTTTGTTAATTGTGAGGCAGTTATGGGTTGAATTTGCACTGGTTGTTTGATTCCCTGCATTTCTTGCTTTATTCCAAGCTCAACCTTATAACTGATAGTCTTGGTTTTACAATTAATTATGGACCAATGTTTCTCCAACCAGTCGATACCAATTAATACATCATATGAACCAAGAGGAAGCACATTTAAATTTGCTGTAACTGACTGTCCTGCTATTTTTAAAAGAATAGTTTTTGATTTTAGCATTTACCCATCTTTTTGCCCCTGTTGCCAACTAAACTAGCCAAGGGTCCTTAAACTTAATGGGTTGCAACTTACAGAGCTCCACAACTCTAGGACTAATGTAACTTAATGTTGTGCCAGGGTAAATTAAAATAGTTATAGTAGTGTCTAAGAGTTTACCTTCAAATTCCACCATGGTCGACTGGTACACCACTTGACGATCCTCGAGAGCAGCATTAATCTTCAGTAGACTCGGTCCTACATCACCAACCATATAAGCTTCATAGACTTCGGAGACTTGTTCAGTTCCTTTTTGTTGAGGTTATTTTTTAACGTAATGGGGTCCACCATAGCCCCAACATTGCATAGGAGGCCTAGCTGTCCCTTCGTTGTCCATTTTTCTGGGTTGTTCATCAGTTTTGGACTCACTGGGAGGCTTTAATTGGAGCGAGTTCTTCTGTATGCTTCTGTTGTTTTGTCCCTTGGTGAATCCTTTGTTACCACTTCCGCGATTACCCTTAGTAGCTCCAGCCAGCTTGTTGCTTTTCTTATCAACCCATCTCTTACCCAAGATTTCACCCTTTTGTTTTCTTTGGTGGTAGGAAATCCGGACATTGCGTATAGCGTCATCCATAGTCCTTGGGTTGTCAAAATCGATTCTTTCTCTCATAATCAAGGGTAAACTACTGACAAACCTTTGCACTTTAGCTTTTTCTTCCTGGATATAAGGCACATGATGTAGTAATGAAGTAAAACAAATGATGAACTCATCCATAGTCTGTTGTCCCAATCGCAGGTCATGTAACTCTCTTGCCTTTTCATCATAGAAGTGTTTTGTCAAGTATCTTTCTTTAAAGTATTTATGTAATTTTTCCCAAGTGATAGTGTGTCCACTCACTCCTTTTACCATTTTAAATTCCTCCCACCACAGGGTGACTTTCCCCTGCAATTCGAAAATGGCCAACATTGCCTTAAGATTGTGATCATATTCATACAACTGAAAATATTTGTTCATATTAATCAACCATGCCTCAGCTGCCTCCTCCTGTTCTCCGTCAAAATGTAGCAGTTTCATCTTGCAAAATTCCCCTTGCAACTCTAATTGTTGCCTTTTTTATGTTTGTTGTCCGGGGGCATTATCAGATCGTTCCTCTTCCCTTCCTTCAAACTCTTCAGGTTTTGTATTTTGATTCTGTTCCCCTAACATCCTTTGTTGTTCAGCAACGGGATTTAGTGGTTGCTAATTTTGCTTGTCAGATAGGCTCTTTATATTTCTTTCATGTTCCATTGTTAACCTTGTGTTATCCTCCCTCAATCGGGACATCTCATTTTTCAATTCCTGCATTGTCTCCAAAATTGAAAGGCTTGTATTATGAGCCTCCTCCCCAAGTTGTACCCATAATTCCTCGTTATTCTCTACAGGTCCATGTCCCACTACAAATCTGTGTGACGCATTGTCTGCTCTCCTAATGATGTCAATCTTTCTCCTGCACTTAAACAAAAAAATAATAGGTGAGTAGTCACGCACAATTATTTTTTTTTTTTGTGTAAGTTCTCAGTAGAGATGGAATTAAATTATATTTGATCTGTATAATAAATCAAATTCCCCAGAGGCCATAGTTTCTGATAACTTGCTCTGATACCACTTGTACTATCCCCACCAATTAACCTAAACAATAATAATAATTTATTTATTTATTTATTTTTATTTATTTATTTATTGATTTATTTATTTGTTTATTTATTTTATTTATTTTTATTTATTTTTATTTTTTTATTTTTTTATATTTACACATATTTTTACCACCCTCCATGGTTCAGTACGTAATTGTTTTTTGTTTATTTTAATGTCACCTACATGCGGCAACCATAAAAAAGGATTAAGAATAGAATTATCTGGATTTCCATAATCATATTGGAAAATATCTTGCGTAAGATAGGGTATTATCTGCAGATTTAAATGCTGCATGATGTTTCTGATCCACCTGGCCTATGGCATTTATGCTGGCTGACTTGTTCACGTGATGACGGCTCCTCTGCCTCCACATCCTCATGCTCCTCCCAACATCAATGGTGGATATGGGAGATAGCCCATCTGAGGGTGAAACTAGCTCGATGCCTATCAACTCGGTTTATTGTTCCAATATGGCTTTCAACAAACACTGGGTTTCGACTCTTCCCAACTCCATTTCCTTCTCAGTGCCAAACAGGCTCAAAACCTCAGCTCAATGAGGATGGGTTATAGTTCTGATGCCTAGCCACATTTCCAGATCGACTTGGACTTGTTCTCTTCAATGGCAGTGGCCTTTGGTAAGTGTTAACACAATGCTATCTCTCTATAAGTTTTATTTCCCTTTTCATTTTTTTCTCCGCCTGAATTTTCTAACACATTATAGGCTTGGTTTGTTTCTCTAGGGACAAGGGTTCTAATTCTTTCTCCCATGAATTATGTATAGGTGCTAGTGTAGCTGCCCAGCTTCCAGGTTCAATTCTCTCCAAGTTCGACAGATGGGTATGTTCTTATATTCCTCTGCATTCTATATTTGTTTTTACCTAGCTACAACAAGTAATGAAGGCCTCTCAGAATATGAGAGGTGCTTATTAGCTCTGTCAACTAGTGATGGCCCTCTGGCCCATTCCTTACAACTTTTCTCTTCCACTTAATGTATAGAGTATTGGCAGGATTCAAACCTTACGGGTCCGCCCAGCTCACGCAGGGTTGGGAATCCATCCTTCGAAAGGGTTTTCCTTTAAGTTGTTGATTATGTTGTGGATGAGCCCTCGAGCTCTGTTATATTATTGTTCATGTAATGGATACTCCGTTAAGTGATTCTATTCAGGCTCTTACCTTGGATAACATTTTTGACTCTTGGGTTTTTCGGTTGTTCATGCACACAATGTATTTATGTATACCTCCAATTTTTTTCTACTATTGGTCTAGCCTCTATGACCCGAGTTCTGTTGGATAAGGGGTAAATTCCTACCCTGAGGTGCATTACCTTTCATTTTGGAATTTCCCAGTACTTACAAACCCTTTGTTAATTTTCATAATTTATGGAATTATGTTGTATGTGTCACTGTAGTAGTGCATTCTTGCAATTATATATAATATATTTAGCCGTTCTATGCACTCCTCCATTGCCAGCAGGGGTTCCATTTCGTATTTTATAATGTTAGGCATTTCATACTGTATGAAGTATTGTATAACGCATGCCGCACGATGGCAAAGGGTTTTGCACTACACAGGTTTAATATTCTTGCTCAACATTGAATGAGAATCCGAATCTGCATACTACTTAGATTCATGTGTATAACCTACAGGATTATTACTTAAATTCGCCCTTAGATATGCATTCTCCCTGAGATATTCCTTTTTGTATGAGGCTGAGACTTATAAGATTTTTTTTGCGGCCATTTCTCATGTGTATATGTATATTTGTCTGAATGGTTATCTCGTTGTCCCATAGATTGATTTGCATGCAGGAAAGGGCCACAAAGCCCTAGTTATAAGGTCTGCATCCCTTCGCAGTTGCGACTATGCTGCTAAGAAATTTTTGTTTTATATATATATATCGTTATGCCGCAAATGCTTCAAGGTTCTAATTTGAAACATTATGTTTTCCTACTTTTTCTTTGTGATAAGCATGTGAATAGACTTGAAGAAAGAGCTCTGTTGGTCCTTCTATTGCTTAATAGCATGCTTCTCGTTTTTATTACAAGAACAATTTTTAGAAGACCCCGAATCTATGGTGAACCTGTGGAATTCTTGTTCTGATTTGCTATTTTTCTTTCTTCTGTAATTTCTGAAAGAGTTTCCTAGTAGACCACTCTAATGTTTAACTCTTAGAAATTTTAAAGAAGAGAATACAAGATTCAAATTTTTCACAAGCGACAAACACTATTGTTAGTAAAAAATTCCCTAGGAGAACAGTCATTTCCCCACTCAACTACCTGTCCTGGTTTTTCTTGTAAGAAAACTCCTCTCACTCCCTTCCCACAATGCACAGAGGAAAAAAAAGGAGGAAAACAAGATTAACATTATACATATTTCTAAACAGTCCCAACACATACAATATAGTATAGAATATCAAAAAAATACATTGTCTACTAAGAAAAATAGTACCATTATGTGATAATGGTGTCATCTCTCATTATTGAGCTGTTTTATTTTAAAAAATAAAATAATTATTTTATTAAATGATTAGGTTTATGAATGTTTAATTTAATTTTAATTTAAGTATTTTTATAGATTATTATTTTTTCTCATTTTAGTAATTTATGGAATTAGTATTTTTTAAATGTAAATTTAATAATTTAAAAAAATGGATGGATAATTTCGTAATTTAGAATAATTCCAAAATTATTATATAGATTATAATTTAGAGTAATTCCAAAATTATTAGATATAGATTATAATGGTTAATGTTATTTGGTGAGCTAGCCTCTTCGTTGTATGAGTCGCATTTATGAGATGAAGTTAAAATAACTAACACACTTTCTTCGAACTTCATGAATCACTTAATCACTTTAGTCACATATCCAACAACCCATAACTACCCATAAGGTTGACACTCTTTGTTCCACTTCCACATTCGTCTTCCATCATAAGAATATGAATCTCCATCATCACCAACACTTTCATGTCAAGTAAACAAACATGTAATAGTGGCCGAGCCGAGTTGTTGAATCCTAGCAGTCTCCAGAGTTACTTCATAGATCCATTTTCCTTTTGACACACCAGCATTTTCTTGGCACTCCTAACGTTGCATGGCTTGAAAAAAGTTATATCACCAAAAGCACTTAGCTCATCCATTCCAACAACACCCTTCTGTTATAGACATTTTTGGGCACTGCAACCCCAATCATACATGTCCATAAACCAAGGGCTACTAAGTCCCTAAAAGTGTTGCTTCACACCTTAAAGGAACAAGGTCAGCTGATTACATCATCTCCTAGAAGTTCTCCATGGAAAACTGCTCAGAACTGGTAAACATTGGACCATACAAACTACCCAGTGCAGAGGGTGTGATGCATCTCACCTGCTTAGTGTAAAACGTGCGATGCATATTGGAAAGCCCTTCTATAGGGTACGATGGGGGAGAGTATACAAATGGCAGAGATAGTTTGCAAGGTGGATGATCATGGAATCTTCTAGAAACTTCTCCTATGACACTTGCCTCTCTGAATTCACCCAGGGATGAGTAAGAGATCATCAATCTGTAAGTGGAATCAAAAACTATCAGAGAGAGGACACTAATCAAAACCCCAGAAACTGACTCACCCCCCTACAATCATCTATATATGGATCCCTCATCACAGAGATCCAGAGGCTGGAATCTTGTATCTTGTAAGGAAGTGTTGTTGGTTTCTTGGTGCAATATCATGGTGTTGGGTGATCTAAGCTTTTCATGTGGTGAAGAAGGGCTTTCATGCTGAGAGGATGACGCTAGATCTTGGAGGTGGAAGAAGAAGGTGAAAGAGATTAGGATGGAGGTGATGAAGGTGTCCTTCTTTGCAGATCAATTAGCCCTACAATCAATCACATGAATGCATCCATTTATCATATGAAAAATGAAATAACTTATGATGCAAAAGATGAGTTGAATTTAAATGACATCTAATTCATGGAAACCACTGATATACTCACTAAACTACAAAAAGTGAATGTAAAACAGGAAAAACAATACTAATATATTTCTAATAAATCATAAACACAATCTTCTTGGGTTGTGGTTGTGATTCCTTGCACTCATTCTCCCATAAGAGAGGTGATGTAGAGGCTACAACCACAACATTTTATATGTTAACTTCTAATGAAATGCAAGAAACTATGAAATCATTGGAATCAAGAAGAAACATAAGTACAAGAAGAGGGACCAAAGCCTCTAGGTTGGGCCCAAACCTAAGGGCCTTGACCCTTTGAGAATAACTCAGATTCAAATTAAAATCCACCTTCCCATTATAAGCAATTGCAAGTCTAATACATCACATAAAAGTTAAAAATAACAATGTCAATGCTTGGAGCTCAATAGCTACACCTTGCTGAAACAAAACTTTGAATCCTAATCAGCTCTTCTTCTAGTTTATTTATATAAAGGGGAAGTTGAAGAAACTCTCTTGAAAATAGGAATGGTTCCCTCCTTGATCTAGAAAATGATGGATAATGTCATCCCTAATCTTTACGTGGACAAGGAGTCACTCGGCTGGCAATGAACGCGACCTAGTGAGAGAGGATACGGTGATCGCAAGCTATGTTTAGGGAGTTAAGGAGGTGGAAAACCCCCTTAGATTCTCTCCTAGTTGTCTCCATTAAGTCCCTTCATAATAATAGCCTAAAAAATGCCTCATTTTCCTACAATTAAACCACATTGGGCCACATACTATGAAAAACACGTTCCACTCCTCTTTCTAAGTAGAATATAATGGAAAATGTGAATTAATGCAAGAGAAGGGTAGTTTTAAGGCTGGAGGATGCCATATTAATCTTCAAAATGTACCTATTGGTGGGACTTCTTGTCCTATTAGATGATTCTAGGTTAATTAATCATTCCAGAGCATCTAAAAAATTTTGTTTCTTTTAAAGTTTTTGGATGACCAATGTTATGAATAGTTTGAAAACATGTACTTAAACCATAACACTTAACAAATAGAATGAAAGGGTTGTTTATTTGCCTGCAAATAGTTAATTGATATTAATTGAATGAATAATAGTGTCTTAAGAATTAAAAATTACTAAATATTCAAATAGAAGTTGATTAACTGTAAGAAAGAATGCAGGAAAACAATGTTTACCTAATCAACAAAATGCATTTAATCTTGTGTAGATGGGTCTGACAATTTATGGATATAGAGGAATTTCTAATAATAGATAGTTTTATAAACTAATCGCTAATTATGGTTTATAACTTCACAGGGTATTTAAGATGGAATGATATTCAGTTTAATCTTACCCAAATGTCTCCATAAATACTTAAATACATGAAGGAAAACATAATGAAATGAACACAAGAAAAGCTCACAAGGAGACAAACTTTTTAAGGAAAATTTAGAATCTTTTCATTAATTTGAAGCAAATCTCTAGTTTAGTTATAATTCTTCTTTGAAAGCTCATCCAATGGTTCGACCCTTAATAACGTGAAGGAAGAGTTATTTATACAAAATGAAATATATTCTAAAGACATTTTCTAACAAAGATACAAAAATAGTACAAAACTATAGGAATCCTAAAACTGCTGAGTGTTGGCACTATATTTAAGGAATTTGTTGATTATCTCATCCCCAAAAAGTGTTTCCTTGTTGTCTATTAGTTGGTGATGAAAGTTTACTCGATAATTTCACAAAAGTGATCCCATCTATCTTCACTTGGTATAGAAAGATTAACCAATTTTCTGTAGAGTTCATCAGCCTTGGTATACTTATCAAAAGTAGGCTTATGAACATAAAAGTGTTTAATTTCATGCTTGATTATTAAATAAAAATCCAAAGCCTCTAATAATTCCTTCCATGTAAGGTGACCCATTATACATGCAAAACTAGCTTTATAAGTTGCAATTACATAAAGCATTCGATAATGTTCCTCCATATTGATCAACCTGTCATTTGGTGCCACTAATCTTGGAAATCCTCTCTAGTTGAGTAAGTTTAATTTGAAATGAAATCTTTCAAAAACATTTTTTAAGGTTTGGCACTTGGTCTCCAACTGCGTCATGATATTATTTTTCCACAAAACCTTTTTAATCTCCAGTAAGGTTTTCATCTTCTCCACCATCTGAATATGCTCTAACTCAGCCCTAGTTTTGGAATTGACAACTTTAATCATGTTTGTGGCTTCACTTGGTTTTTGATTAAGAAGCTATCTAACTTCTTCAATATATGTTTGGCACCTATTAATGATCTCTTCCTACTAAACAATAATCTTTATGGAGGGCCAAACTTTAGTTATAGCCTGACTGATGTTTACCAAAATATTTTTCTTGGCTTCGGCAGAGGTCTAAGCATTAGTGACTCATTTTCCAACTCTTCTATCCTTCTTGTAAATGTAAGGGACTTTTGTATTTCTTCAACATAAAGAGTGTCATTCTTAATATTATAAGTCTCAATATTCTTAAATTTGTTGTGAAGCCTATCATTTTCCTGTCTCTAGAGAGATAGCTCCTGTGTGACTTTGTTTAAATCACTTGTTGTTGATGTAAACTCTGTTGTTGTTGATGTCGACTCCCCTACTTTCCTTGACACTATAATAGGTATAGTTGTAATTGGAGCTATGGCTACTTGAGAAGATTCTTCTTTTTCTTTATGTAATTTCTCAATTTCCTCTTCTATTGTCTTTATTTGTAAATTTTTCTCAATATTTAACTTGAGCATTTCTTCTTTGTGTTGCTCACTTTATGCTATCTCTTTGGTTCGAGGATCCTCTATACAAGGTAGTTTGAGTTTCTTTCTTAATGCTGAAATGTTTTCATTATATTTTTTAATAATGTCCTCTGTAACTTTAACATCAGTGGGATCATACCCAATTTTGATCACTAAGTCTTCTAACGATTTTGGCATGTTATCCTTTTCCAAAGAGGATATCTTTTCTATCTTTATTTGTGACTATCCATTTGAAAGAGTTGTCCTAAATTTTGATAATTCCATAGTAGTGTTAGTCATGGTAGAGAAAATCATCTCACCAGACTGTCTATGCATGTCCCTCTAGTTGATTGGATGTATCCGGTTGTCATCAAAGGAAAATATGGTCTTCTTATAGTGTGAAGAGGCCTTGGAAAAGGAACTTGGGCTTATACGAATTCCATTTGCATCATACCTTTTTCATTGTCAAAAGTTATCAATAACCCGTGTTGTAAAGTTGTTGTCTATTTTCAGAACTAAGAATAGATATTTTCCTCGAGAGATTCATTTCCTTGTTTAATTTCAAGGAAATTAGTGAAGATGTTTGGCTCCTCTTGCTAACTAGCTCCTGCAAACTAACTGATGTCAAACAAATTCTATGAAACTGCATAGGAGGATGGGGTGGTGATTACATTTTCTTCTATCCTTGTAGAAACCTATGAATCATCCAAATTGAGGATTATAGGCTCTTTTTGACCTTAGTATTAGTACCTTTGGAGTCAGTCCTTGAATTCTTCTGATATATAATGAATCCTTTTTCACCTTTTGTTCAAGATGAAGATTCTTCTCTTGGTCACTTTTCCTACCTGCTTTGAGAAGTGGGAGTCTGGAGGGTAGAATTACGTAAATTCTATTCTTCTGCTTCTTGAAGTGTGTTCTCCTCCCACTGTTCTTGATTTCTATACTTTTCAATATTTGGTCTTGGAGTATGATTGTAAGGTGTGGTTTTGAGTTCCACCCTTATGTTGGAGATTATATTAAATGAGTCATAAAACAATGTGGAACCTGGTTAGAATCCCATCTATTTGAGGATTGAATCTACTTCAATACCTGCTAATATGGCATTGCAAATAAATTATCCTACTTGTGACTTGATTTTGAACTAATTTTTCCTCTTCCTTGAAATGAAATGTAACTCTTCCATATTGATCATTTGGTTAATATATTCTAGAGAGAAAATTATCATTTGAAAATATTAGGGCAATTTGTATGGGGCTAGTTGGCAACCATACACCCTAATATCTGTATAATTATGTTAAAGATACCATTCATTTGTCTTGGCTTGGTCACTCAGGTGCAAGATCCTTTTAATTTCTGGATTGATCATTGGCTCGCTCTGCCTATTGAGAATTTGTGCAACTGGATGAATAAAACAACCAATGAAATCTGAAAACTTGAGCTCAGTTGAGTTCCTCCAGATCAATGAAGTCCACTATGAGACTAATTGAATTACTTGTTGATCATCCTTCTTGTGAAAAGTTATATCCAACATGTCTCCTTGTTGAAAAAGGATCATATGCACTAGTACAAAAGAATATTTAAATATTGCTTCAATAGTGATTTTCATCAATTGTTCATGCATACTTTCAACCAAAATTGACTGTAATTATACATGACAATTGGTTTGTGTTCTTTGCAGAATATGGATAGATAACCTAAAATATATTCATCTACCCATTGATCTATTTGGTAATATAACAAGAAATAAAGTAACGAAATTATATGTTTAGCTCTCTCAAGGAACATGGATGCTAGATAAGGAGGGTCCATTTTAGGAAGTTCAAGATATTATGGAAGAAATATCTCAAAAATTTGAGCTCTTTAGGGAAAAGTGAGCTTATGGTATAGCTCCATTAAGACAACAGTGGATAAAAATCTAAGGGAATCATTTTCACTGATAAGAAACATCTTATTGATAGTTTCAGGGGTGATGTAGATCAAAATGCCTCCATTCTGAACTACAATAGTTCTCTGTAGGGGATTGTACTTAGATTGACACCACATGACTAAGTCATGAAAAGGATGGGTTTAAGGAATAATGTACATGGGAAATCAAGATTCCCCTAAGTTGATTTCATCTTTAAAATCCTGATAAGTTTGCTTTAACTAATGGTGCAATTCGAACATATCAAATTCACACTCTATGTTTGTAATTTTGAAAAATTAGTTAGCTAAGGGAATGTGGTCAAGTTATAGGGTATTAGAGACTTTGGGATTTTCCTGTGATGAGGTTTGACTACCAGAGAGCTGGTCTTTTCTTTTGGGAGCCATAATTTGCAGAATTAGTAAGAATAAATAACAACAGGTTTAGGAATAAGAATACCTAACAACGAATATGTTTTATTCTTATGATAAATTTAATTATGTCATAGAGGAAAAGCAAGGATTCGTTAAAATCGAGAAACCTATGAATATGAAAATAAAAAAAAAGCAAGGGATATCACGTAAAGGGGATGAGAAGCTTATTTATAATGGATATGCATCACCATTAAAGGGAAATTGTTACTTAACGAGAGGATATTCATTTATGGCCAACGGGAGGATGGTAACAATTGGAAGAAACAGATTGGCAGATAGGAATGCAGTGGTTATGGACATGTGGAGTGAAATGGTTAGGGGTTGTAAAGCATGGTAAAGGGAATGATTGTTGACGGGATGACATATGAGTGAAGTAAGACAAGCAGATTTTGGAGGGGGGGTAACTGTAAGTGGTAATGAGCGGGGGGGGGCGGGGTAACAGTAAGTGGCAATGAGCAAGGGGGGTAACGGAAAGTGGTAATGGGCGGGGTGCAAAGCGGGGAGGGAGTGACAAGTTTCAATGGGGCTACCTTGAGGGAAACTACTTTTTGAAACCCCCTTATCGTTATCATGCAATGGTGGAAGGGGGAGTGAAATGGCTTCCCCATCATTGATCTGGGTAGGGAAGAGGATCATCGTCGAAAGGTGTGAATCATTACCGCTTCATGACAACATTCCTTTGTTTCTTTATGAATTTGAATATAGAATTATAGATTTTTATTTATACAAACATTAATCAACTTTAAGAGGTAATTAAGTCCTAATCAAACCAATCTTAATCTAAATTTGGCGCATTTGGACTAGCCACCAATTCTTTCCCTAATTTTTTTGTAACCCTAATCTAATACAACATTTGGCCAAATTTTGAGAATGTTAGGATATTTTTTATTCTATTCTATCGTGTCTAATAATGTTCTACCAAGATTAAACAACTTGTTGAATTTATTCACTAATCTAAAACATAAATTTAAATGATTTTATCATGATTAAAATATATGATTCAAATCAAAACAATAGGTTGTGGCATTTAAACAAGCTGCAAACAAAACCTTAACTTATTACAATGTACTTTATTCATTTGAAGTGGCATTTAAATTTTCTCGCTTGTACAAAATTTATTTTTCTTTTGTTGGGGTTTCATTTCATCTCCTTTTCTTTTATTTTCCATTTTCTATTTTCATTTTTTTATATTCTTCATTTTTTCATACCCTCTTTTATAAATAAAAACTAACTTATAAAAAATAATGGATGTTACAACATTGGCTCCAAATGGGGACTACTTCCTCCTACAGGGTGCAGAGAACTTGCAGATCCATGTGCCTTCTCCTCGGGCTTATGGGTTCTCTGTTGGAACAAATACACATTGCATGTAAAATAAAATCTATGGTGATACAAAATGATGGATGAATGCGGAACTTCTCAATATTGAATGTAGTGCTTCAAGTATTTCCCATTGATAAGCAATGAGGAAACTATCCTTCCAAATTTTGTAGGATGAAAGTGTTATTACCCTTAACCTCAACGACGCTAAAAGGTGTAAACTAGATTTTCCCTAGCTTTTCTATCAAACTAACTTTCCATTATGTTCTGATATTTTCGAAGTGTATAATGAACTTCATCTCCATCTTCATTAAGTTCTATGATATGATTCATTCTTTTTGGAAAAATCATCATGCTCTTCATTTTGTTCTTGTAAAAACTTCATGACAAGAAAATCTAGATGTGTGGGAAAAATAGCTTCCTTACCATAAACAAGTTGAAAAGGAGATTTACCTATTGATCTCTTTGGAGAAATTTTGTTGGCCCAAAGTGCATAAATAATATGGCTATCCCAACTCCTTTTGTGATCCTCCAATGTTTTCTTTATGAATTTAACCAAACCCTTGTTTGAGGAGTCTACCAGTCCATTTCCTTATGGATAGTATTGAGTAGAATGATGCAACAAGATTTGATATTTTTGACATAATTCAATCATCTTGATACTAATGAATGTCGTTGCATTGTCTGTCACTATTTGCCAGGGGCATCCAAAGCTAGACAATATTTATTCTTCAATCAATTTAATAACAATAGTATTAGTTTCATTTCTAACTAGAATGGCCTCTACCCATTTGGTAAAGTAATCTGTGGCAACCAATAATCATCTATGATGACAAATTGATGGAGGATAAATTTCACCAATGAAATCTAATCTCCATTGAAGGAAAGGTTCTTGGACTAGTAATTTAACTAATGGAATTGCTGCTAATATCTGCTTTATAGCAAACATCTAACATTCAGTACAACTTCTATTCCCACTTGTACAAACAAAATAGGCCAATAAAATCCTGCTCTTAAAATATTATGTGCTTTATCCCTCCAATCATAATGCCCTCCACAAATACCTACATGAAATTGATCAATGATCCCTTCTATCTCATTTTCTGTTAAGTAAAGTAAAAGGATGTTAAGAGTATACTTCCAACACAATTTGCATTAATGATACAATATTTTATGGCCTTCAACTTTAGTGTTTTACATTGATTCTTTGTAAATTCAGGTGGACACTCCAAGTCTCTAAGAAAATTCACAATATCAGTGTACCAATTAGATTTTAAAAAATTCTCATCAATATCAATTGGAATGGATTGGTCTACTAAAGAAGGTTCTTACAGATTATTCTATGTTGGGATTTCAGAAGGTTCTTGTGGATTCTTCTCTGTCGGGATTTCAAAAGGTTCTTATGGATTCTTCTTTGTTGGGATTTCAGAAGCTTCTTATGGATTCTTATCTATTAGGATTTCAGAAACATAATTTATTCCCAAGATCTTACAATTTGACTCAATAAGAACTTTTGCCAAGCCTTGATCTTTTACCAACCTTGTAGTTTTGATAATGAGATCATACTCTAAGATCTTAGTAGTCCATATCCCTCTCCTTTCACCAGTATCAGTCTGAGTTAAGATAGGTTTAACAGAACTATTGGGTACAAAGGCAATAATACAAGAGTGAAGGATATAGACTCTAAAATCTTTCAGGGCTTGAGCTAAAGAATAGGCATGTTTTTCAATAATGTCATATTTCAGCTAAGCATCTCTCATGGATTTACTAAAAAAGGTAATAGTTTGGTCATCTCCATATTTATTCTTTTGCAAAAGAACAATAGCCAAGGTAGTTTCAAAGGCAAAGAAAATAATAATAAATGGTTCAGAATAATCTAGGTTGACTAAATTCGATCTTCTGCAATAGCCTTTTTAATCTGATCAAATGCATACCTTGTAGGAATGATCCATTTAACTTCATGATTCTTTCTTAGCATATCAGTGATATCCTTAAATAATTCAACATAATTAGGAATAAACCATCATAAAAAAATTATTTTCCGAAGGAAAGCTTGAATTTCCTTCTTATTCATGGTAATGTAAGTGATTTTATATCTAAAACTCTTTTAGGATCAACGATTACTCCCTTATAAATAATATGGCCAAATTTTTTTCCTTTGAATTCAAACAAGGACTTTTTGGGATTAAGAGAAATCTTAAACCTTCTACACCTGTCAAAAACATTTCTCAAGTGATTTAAATGCTTTTCATCAGAATTTCACAAAACAGTCAAATGATCAAGATAAATAACAACAAATTTGTTAGTCTTACCCAAAAATGCTAAATCCATAGCTCTATGAAAAGTATCTCCACTGTTAGTTAACCCAAAAGTCATCTGGGCATACATGAATTTACCCTAAGGAGTTTTGAATGTTGTCTTTCTCTATCCTTTGGACTGACCATATTCTGATTGTATGTAGAAAAACCATCTAACATAGAAATTCTATTAGCTCTTAAAACTTTCTGAAGTAATTGATCCATCTTGGTTAGTGGGTAATTATCTTTCAAATTCCTAAAATCCACACATAGTCTAATTTCACCATTTTTCTTTCTCACTCGAACTAAATTAGCTACCCAATCAGAATATCTCAATGGAGCTATAATTTAGCACCAAGTAAATTTTTGAGTTCTTTTTCAATAATAGGAAGAAGGACATGATCAATTCTCCTTGAATTTTTCTTAAAAGGTTTAGCCTCTGGTTTTAATGGGATTTTATGTTCATTGAGATATGTATCATATGTCTTTAGTTCTTTATAAGACCAGAAAAAAACATATTTATCGTCTTTAAGTAGTGCTAAATATTTGTCTTTGGCTTCCATTGAGAGGGATGCATAAATTTTAATATTTTTGATTTCCTCTGATCTTCCAATGTTACAAATTTCAATATTTTCCTCAACTGAATTTGATAATGGATTTTAGGGAACATCATTATGGACAAATAGATTTTCAAGAAGGAATAATCCTTTAGGAATAAAATTGTTGGATAATTAAATAATGTTATGATCAACAATTTTAGAGTCAAATTGTGGTGATTTATTTTCCTTACAAGATTCGTGATTATTGAGTTGTTCTTCTTCAATTTCCAAGGTTGAAAAATCATCAATTACTTGCAAAAAAGATTTTAACTACTCAACATCATCAAATATTTTCCAATGTTTAAGATTGTTAGGAATAGATGGTTTGTACTTAGCTTGATTTTTATATTGGACAAGAATTTGATGAAGAATTTTAAAAGAACTAGCAGAAACAACCAAGGAATCTGCATGAATATTTTGATCTCTTGGAATAGTAGTGAGGTCAAATGTTGAAAATAAATTATCTATTGAATCCCAAACCTCATTTCTATAAGGTCTTAGTCTAGGATGCTTAGTTTGACAAATATTTCTTACTTGTTTGACAATAAGTTCTCAGTCACTGAATACACTTCGATTTTGCACCTTAAGACTTATTGCTAATTCAAATCCTAGCAGGAAAGCTTCATACTATGCTACATTATTAGTCACATCTAATTCAAGTTTATAGGATTGGGTAATATTTTCTTTTTTCTAGTGAAATTAATACAGTTACAGTTCTTTCTTCTTCCTTTGAACAAGAACCATCAAAGTACAATCTCGAAATATCAGTGTTGATGGTTTTAGGCTTTTCTATAATGTTTTCAATACTAAATTGAGTGTTTTATGAATTATTTGGTGATAATTCAGAACTTCCAAAGTCTTGATCTATTGCATAAATAGGATGATTCCTGGCTTGATCATATTTACAAAAAATACTCATGAATATAAATGTTGTGTATCATCTGAAATGCTCACCCCCATATACAAGAATGGTAGCATAAGACATGTCCATTTGAAGGCTTCCTCCTAATTTTGCACAATAGGATCTTGATAATAACATACCAAATTTGGGTGGGATATGAGTGACTACAATGTCTAAGACCACAATCTTAACATGGATCTAAGCTAAGATCACCACTAGATCTTTTATAAGTCCAAGACAAGGTACTTTCTTCAAGTCAAAAGTGTAAAGATCATGATAAGTCCTAGTGACTTCTAATTGAAGTTGGTCCATGATTACCTTTGGTATCATATTATGGGAAGCCCCAAAATATAAAATGCAGTTATTTAATAAGAAATCATGAAATTTTAGAGTCACATAAAAAGGTGGTACATTTTCATCAATCATGTCTAAGCTGGGACAAAAGACTACTGAAGTTTTTTCATCTTGTAGGCTTATTGCATCCCCTTCAGCATCAACACTGGATGACTGGATTCATTTAGAAAAAAAAATTATACCCTGGATTCTTCGAAAGTTTAGATAGAGGAATGGGTATTTTAACTCTTTCTAGTTCCCTTTCAACATTGAAAGTGGTTAAAATAGTTTTATCAATTAGATTTGTTCCAGCTGCTTTATTCAATGGGTGAATTATTGTTGTTTGAGATTTGATGGATTTGATTTGTGGTTCATTTACAATGGAGATTTTTGGAGGTCTACCAGGCCCTAGCCTAGATCCTAAATCATATCTGCTATTCAATTCTGTAATTAAAAACTTAGAAAAGGCCTGATATTTTGAAATTTGAGAGTCTTCTTCATCTTGAGAAGACTGATTTAAAGGTAGAGAAATAATAACATTTTGTAAAGATGAATGATCCAGATTGTTTATATCTTTAGAAACCAAAGGGTCAATGTCTTTTGGTTGTTGGTAATCAATCATCAATGGGGGTTGAATCTGTTGGCCAGTGTTTGGTCTTTGTAAAATTGGAGTTTGTGGGGTTCTTCTAAATTGAGTCTCAGGTGTAGCAGCAATTTGTTGGGTTGTTCTAGGCTGAGTTTGTATTTTTGAAATTATATTTTAAATGTTTCTAAGTAATGATGTGATCTCATCTATCTTTTGATCTTCATTTTTAGTTTTTGAGGAAGAACACTTTTCCCTAACTTTCATTTTCCTTTCATCTTTTTCAGCCTTAGCTTTAGGTTTAGCTAATGCTGACCTATTAGCCTCAATTATATAACATTTTTTTACATGTCTTGTAGGGTATGAGATGTCCTTTCCCTAAGAAATATGGAAAATGCATCATCAAATGCTTTAGAAAATCTAACTTTTGCTGATGTTACTAGTGTTCTACAGTGAGTTGGCATATTATAATCCTTCTTAAAACCCCACTAATTATTAAATATGGTAGTTATTTCAGTCCAAGAATGGATTAAATAATCTCGTAGTTGTCTAAACAAAATCCTAACATTCCCCTCTAGTGATTGAATAAAAAATCTCATATCTACATGTTCATGTTCAATGTTCATGTTATCAACAAAATCCAAGAAGGCAGCTAAATGATCTTCAACAGACAAACTAGTTTCTCCATTAAACCTTGGTAGGTGTTTCAAATACCCATTGGGAAAATTATTGAGCCGGTTAGCAAGATGAAAGACAGTATACGTAGCTTGAATAACAATTGGAAAATCAACCATATTTGAATATGAAGATGAATATGAATCAATAGCAGAGGTGGAAGATGGTGAAGTTGTAGGTGAATATGAAGGTGTAATGGTAGGAGGAGGAGGAGGAGAAGGTGGAGGATCCCTAAAAGTTTTAAAAGGTGTTTTAATAACTAGCTTTTGAACCTCTGTTTCAACTTCTTCTTTATTTTTAAACAAAGGGTTTGAATATAAAGAAAAAATTTCCTCTAGTTCCATAGAAGTAGATGGAAATGTATAATGAGTGAGGGAGATAAAATCAGTAGGTTTTAACTCCAGTAAATGTACATCCAATTCCTCTTCTGACTTGGTTGAATCCGAAAATATTTCAGGGATTTTATATGATTCCAAAGAATGGACTAAGAGATATGATTGCAGATCAACTCCTTTAGATAATAGTTTTAAAACCCTAGGTGTTAGATCATCCAAGACTAATTGGGATGGAATAGACCTAAAGGGATCAGAAACGGAAATATATTTAGGATGTATTGGTATAGAAGAAGAAGGAGAAGCTTCAATTCTACTTCTGAAAGAAGCTTCTCTTACCAATCTCTCTAGATCAGATAATGGAGAAACATTTTGAGAATCAGAATGTGGTAGGTTTTGAAGGAGCCATATTAGGCTTGTGGAGTCATCAAGTGAAAGATATTAACCTACAATTCCATTATTCACCTTTAAAGGAAAATACTTAATCCTTGTCCCAAGCAAAATACTTCAATTTTCATTCCCCAATAATGATGCCAATCTGATGTTGTCCTCTGAGATGATTCTAGGTTAATTAATCATGCCAAAGAATATGAAATGGTTTGTTTGTTTTAAAGTTTTTCGATGACAAATGTTATGAATAGTTTGAAAACATGTTCTTAAACTATAACACTTTCCAAATAGAATGAAAGGGCTATTGATTTGTCTGTAAACAATTAACTGGTTTTAATTGAATGAATATCATAGTCTTAAGAATTACAACTTATTAAATATTCAAATATAATATTTAATTAATTATAAGAAAGAATGTAGGGAAACAATGTTTACGTGATCAACAAAATGTGTTTAATCCTATGCAGGTCAGTGTGAAAATTTATCGATATAGAGGAGTTTATAATAACATATAGTTTATAAATTAATCTCTAATTATGATTTATAACTTCACACGGTATTTAAGATGGAATGATATTCAATTTAATCTTACCCATATTTCTCCATAAAGACTTAAATACGTGAATAAAAACATAATGAAATGAACACATAAGAAAAGGCCACAAGGAGACAAACTATTTGAGGCAAATCTAGAATCCTCTCATTAATTTGGAGAAAATCTCCAACTCAGTTACAATTCTTCTTTGAAATCTTATCAAAGGGTTCAACCCTTAATAACTTGAAGGAAGGGTTATTTATACAAAATGAAAGGTCTTCTAGAGACATTTTTTTTTTTTAATTTGAAAAATAGTACAAACCTATATGAATCCTAAAACTACTGAATGTTGGAACTATATTTAAGGAATTTGTTGATGATTTAGTCCCCAAAAAGTGTTGCCTTGTTGTCTGTAAGTTGGTGTGAAATTTTACTCGATAATATCACATAAGTGATCCCATCTATCTTCACTTGGTATAGAAAGATTAACCAATTTTATGTACACTCCATGAACCTCGGTATACTTTTCAAAAGTAGGCTTATTAAAAAAAATGTGTTTAATTTCATGCTTGATTATTAAATAAAAATCCAAAGTCTCTAAGAATTCCTTCCATGTAAGGTGACCCTTTATACCTGCAAAACTATCTTTATCAATTGCAATTGCATAAAGCTTTTGACAATCTTCCTCCAAACTGATCAACCTGTCATTTGGTGCCACTAAGCCTAGAAATATTCTCTAGTTGAGTAAGTTGAATTTGAAATGAAACCTTTGGACAAAAGTTTTCAAGGTTTGGCACTTTTTCTCCAATGGAGTCATGAGATTCTTTTCTTGCAAAACCTTCTTAATCTCTAGAATAGTTTTTTTCCTAACCAAAGTCTGAATCTGCTCTAACTCAACCCTAGTTTTTGAATTTAGAACTTTAATAATGTATGTGGATTCATTTGGTTTTTCCTTAAAAATTTCTCTAACTTCTCCAATAGTTGTCTAGTACCTATTAATGAGCTCTTCCTGTTAAAAAATAATCTGTATGGAGGGCCAAACTTCAGTTATAGCCTAACTGATATCTACCCAAATATTTTCCTTGGCTTGGGTCAAGGCCTGAGCCATTAAAGACTCATTTTCCAACTCTTCCATCCTTCTTGTCAATCTATGGGACTTATTCATTTCTTCAACATAAAGAGTGTCATTCTTAATCTTCTTAGTCAACATATTCTTAAATTTCTTGTGAGGCCTTTCATTCTTATGTCTTTCGAGGGAGAGGTACTATATGGATTTTTTTAATCACCTATTGTTGATGTAGACACTGTTTTTTTTTAATGCAACTCCTTTTCCGTTTGGTATGGTGGCTCTGACTAGAGATAATGGAACTAGTTTCCCAATCATGAATAAAAAGGGGATGGATGAGTGATTGGTTTTCTAATAAAAAGGTAATGGATGAATGACTTAATCTAAAAATAAAAAATACAAATAACTTTCTATTCCAGGAAATTTCTACTCCTAAGTGCAACGTTTGATAATCTTTGTTCAAAAATAAGCATATAGATGACTCTATTTGATAGAAAAAGACATTCATTCATATAATAATTGCTTTGTTCAAATAGTTGAACAAAGTAATTAATAAAACATTGTTACACTTATCTTTTATATATTACTTATACATGTATGACTAAAAGGAAAACATCCTTTAGACATCCAAAAGTGAAAAATATAAAGAATGTTGTTGACAACACATACATATATTCAATAATAGCAAGAGTAATCAAATAAAAATTCTCTTAAAAAGAATGAATTCAGATCATAGATAGTAGTACCATATGTGTTGTAAATCATTCCCAATATCAACCGCAATTCCAATTCCTTCTTTCAACTCAGAGATACTTTCATATAAAGGCAATAATGCACATCCACATAAAAGCTTCGTTGTCAAAATTTGGAATAATTGGCCCAGTCTTTATAAAAAATATACCATAAGTACAGTAGTGCAACTTCCAGGTTTGAGTCTTATACAAAAACTAAGGACCCTTTCTAAATGCATGAAAGGGTCTATAAATACTTAATTAAACTAACTAACTATAGAAATAAAATGCTATTTAATTGGTACAACTCGATCTTGAATATCTTCTTCACAGCAAGTTTGTTAGTAGTTGGCAGCATGATTCATCACCCTAGTTGTTTTCCCTTTGATCTGAGTTGGCATATTGCTAGCATTGGTTCCACTTCTGGAGGGTGGCTGAGACGAGAATGGAGCTGAGCCAAGTATGTGGCATTGTGTATATCGGGAATGATACAACCGATTGCATCTGTTAGACACTTGAGGGCGACTCTCTGGCTGTATGGTTTTACTAGGAACAACCAATCGGTGTCCCAAGTTAAAATTTGAATACCTGCAATTAACCTTCCATTCGTTTCCAGCTCCTAATCACATGCTTGCTCCAATGTTTTAGCCGATAGCAATTTACCTGGTGTACATTGTGAAATCATATTAGATAAATAGAGAGTGTTATTGATTAATTCAATCAAGTTACTTGTGGATAATTTACATCTAGAAACTTCTCTCTCTGCCTTCATCAACTAGAACTGCCATTCTAAGAATAGGATTTCCTTATGTGATTCTAGAATTTTGGGCAAATTTGTTGCCTGTCCCTCACTGGTGTCTTTCCAAGTAAGGAAATTTGTCAAGGTCTCATCGGCATGCTCTAAATCATGTCTAGCATCAACTGATTTATCGATTATTGATGTTGTTATATCACAAAGGGGCTCAACCTGAGAAATATTATGACACAACAGTTTTATTTGTGTCACCAATGCCTTATTAATCTGTAGTGCCTTTGTTCTAAAATCGGTAGGTTGTGGAAGACTCTTGAACTTCTCTATTTGAAGTGATAGCTGAGCAATTTGCTGATCTTTTGTTTTCGCCATTAGTTCATTCATCGTCTTCAATTTTTCCAATGCTTATGATAATTATTTTAGCCTTTGAATCGCGCTTGACTCTACTGTATGTTTTTCTTCAATTAACTACTTATTGAGTTGATTATTCAATTGCTGCTGTGATGAAAATTGTTGTTCTAATTGTTCAACTTTCTGTTGTGCCTCCAACAGATGTGTTTGCAACAAAATAATTGCCTGGTCTTTTTCTTTTAGTAAATTACTCACTTCTGATACCTTGTCCATGGTGGCCGCCAAATAGGCTTCGGCATACTAGGAAAGCTTCGTTAGGTCATCAGAAGGATCAAACTCCTCTTTCCAAACTACGTTGGCTATCTCTGTTTGTTCTGGGAACAAGGAAGGTTCATCAAGCCTTTTCCTTTTCCACTGTCGCTTTACTACGACCCTATGTTTTGTGCAGTAAAAGACATCTAATGGAGGTATATCCTCCACCTGCAAAATGATTTGATCCGAGAGATCTTTTGGAATTATTTATAAGTTTGTACAAGGGGGTAGGCCACTAGTTCCTTCACTTGGAACCTTTTTTGACGCTATATCCTGTGTATCTGTTGCTTTGGGTGTATCGGCACCTTTTGGACCTTCCAGATTGCTTATGATGGAGTCAAATTGTTTCCATTCTTGGAGCAATTTCGGATCAATCTGGGTATCCACATTAACATCTTCGTTGCCCTTATCTTGCTCCTTTTTCTGCTCTTCCTCCTATATTTTCTCTTGCTCTTTCCTCTGTGCTTCCTCCTGCTCTTTCCTCTGGACTTCTTCAAGAATCTTTGGTGTAGTAGGAGGTTTGTCGGTGAGTCGCTATTCAGGCTCACTTGATTGTTTCGTCGGAGCAGCAGCTAGTAAATCAAGAGGCAGAGTTTGCAACCTCTACTCTCTGAGTTTATTGAATTCTACTAACCCTTCATTGTTATATCTCATTTTAGCTAGTGTTTGGACCTGAAATAATGACTCTACCGAAGAGAATAAGTCATCAAAATCATATTCTTTATGATCGAAATTTGTGAGTTTTTCCTGTTCAAGTACATTATAGACAATTTTCCTTGGGTCAAATCGCCTATTAGGAATGGTGGCGAGATTTAGCATATTTATCTTTTATGCTTCCTTTTCTGCATGATTATAGTCATGCAGAGTGTAAACACCACACCTTATAGGAAAAAGAGGCCAAACCTGCTTCTTTGAAGTCCTGAGAGTCTTGGTTGCTCCTGCGGACGTAATCTGATAGGCTAATTCTCTAGCCAATAGCTTGTCGGATATGTACAAGGGAAGGACATGAGGCCTGGCAAGGATGCCAAAAACTCTTACGTATGTGAATTTATCCTCTCCGAACCAGTTTCCTAGAGTGGTTAGGTCAATCTCTACTTGTGAAGAAATCTTCGGAGCGGGCTTGTAAAAAATGGCATAATAAATGGGCAACATAAAACCATTACAAACTTGATACAGGTTGTCCTTATAATGGGCTTTCCATAGCTTCTAGTGATAAATGTGAATCGGCATGGGGTCTTCTGGAGTCCATCTCCATCCCAGCACAGGAAATTCAGAGTTGAAATAAAGAGTATCTAGAATATAGGCACTATAATAAAACAGACGAATAGACCTATCGGTGACGTGAGTTTTATTTCTAAACTCAAGGATAGCAGTGGCTAACTTATCAGATAAAATATTTCCCAAAACCATTATCTCACTATTGACTACCACTTCCATTAACGAAACCATTTCAATTGAGAATTTAGAGGAATCATGTAATCCCCAAATCCTACACATCATCGCCCCGACGTAGCAATAAGGAGAACATAATGAATCGACAGAGCACTTACAAGAGGATTCATGCTTGTGTCTTACAGGGTTCTGTTTCCATTCCTGAAGAGGCGTTGATTCAGTTTCATTCTCATCCCTGAAATTCTCCAGAAATTCTTTGTTGTACTTCTTATGTGGTTCAGGCAAGTGGTACATTTTCCTCAAATTGTTAGGCTGAAACAAGCCGAAGACTCTCCCATCGATTGTACAAAATGTTCTATTTGTCACAGGGATTTCCTCAACTGCCCATCTTACTACATCTGTATACGGAAGAATTTTCTCTCACACTGCTATTTGGTGTAGATAGGAGTCGGCTAAATCCTTTAGGGTAGCTTCTGACTTTCTGGTTGATTCTGTAGTAGCTCGCACTGATACCGTTTTAGGCTCTTCGGCTTCAACTAGATTATAGATGCTTTGCCAGCTAGTGTTGCCAAGGCCAAGACAGGTAGTGTATGAAATCAATCCTTCCTTGCTTGGTCCTGGATCAGTGGTAGATTGTCATGTTACTACAAGGCTGAAACTGGTACAAATCTCTTGGATTTCTTCCCCATTTGGCTTGGATTTGTTGCTTCGGTGGAGCTCTGTAGATGAGATAAAATGAACGTAATAAAGAGAATAGGTGGTGCGAGCCAAATATGAAAGAGTTATATCAATTAATGAATAATGAAGGATTAAAATAATCCTTCCATGGATACAATCTCTGAGGAGATTTTGGCATAACTGCTCCATTAATTGGCCACTTAATCCTGTCAATCATTTAAATGCCCATCATATCGTTTATTCACCGAATGATTCATTCAAGCGTGACTTTGATTTTTGGCTGTTAATCACAAGTGAATCACTATCGGGAATGGAAAGGCTTTTAATAATAATAATCTAACATAACATACTCAAGCCTTTTCAATATTTTTTGAAATTCATGCTTAGCTTTATCACAATCAGAATTGGAGAATTGCTTGAGTGGTAATATTTGTGTCATTACAAAATCCCCAATCCCCGATGGCGATACAACTTATCCGCATCGGGTGTTTTAAAAGGTGTCTTTAACGTGTGTGCACTACAATCCCCGATTGTCGATAGCGATGTCGCATCGGAGAAAAGATAGAGGGCCTTTTGTTACACTTGGTTTCCTTTCCCGATATCTGATAGTTATTCACTTGTGAGACTGGGGTAAACCAATGGGTCTTTCTGCTATGCATCCTTTGTTGTTGCGATATGCGATCTTGCAATCGCTTTATCGCAATAATAGAGAATTATCTATTTATTTTATAAGAGCAATTTATGTTTATTCAAAAGGTTTATAGTGTATTGTTTCTTTCGGACCATTTGAGGAATGATGAGTTGATACCAATTTTATTCATAAATCTAAAAGGGACCCATTTCATATTATAGTTAAGGATAAAATTTTATGAAATGGGGGGTTGTTGTACAGCACAACAATTGGCGATTCACTGGGAGAAACAGTTATCTCTGAAAAATGTTGAAATACTTAGACTTTCTTTATATAAAAATCTTATCAAAGAGGAAAATTCTAATATAACTAGGTATACATAAATTCTGAATCGAATAAGAGTTATTTTTGCTAGTTCCTTCTCTTGTTAAAATTAAATACATTCTAAGTTTTAAATTAGCCTTTATTGGTTGATAATGATAAAACAAAGAACCTTCCCAACTTAGCTTTTTAATGACTCCTTTGTCATAGGTAGAGCCTCTGCTGCCAACAAACGTTCATAGTCTCGACAGGGATACCTTTTAACCATTTGGTTGTTCATTATCCCATCCATTTAAGAGTATAATTAAAAGAATGAATCCAAAAATATTCTTTCATATTTTGTATTTCTTTTTCTTTTTTATTATGCAAGATAAAAAGCCATTGTCCTGGTTTTGTGGCCAGCTGATTGACAATGCCATTCACTGGTTGTAATCTAACTGAACAAGCTAGCTCATGATGAGACCCCTTGTCTTATGATTATAAGCCATTACCCTGTTTTGGTATGCAGTATTGGTAATGTCAGTTAAACTATTCCCCAATGATCATGGTAAGTAGGCTTGTAATAATACCCCTTATATTTTATATCAAATATATTTTAGAATTACACTCTGAGTAATCATAAACTTTGACGAATGGCATGGACAATTTTCTCCTTCAGAGAGCATGAATGATAGGGTAAGAGTTGAAGATGCTAATATTGAATTAGTTCCTGTTTTGATATTGATAATCTTTTGTTGGCCATTTGAAAACATTAAAATGGTTTACAGTACTTCTAAATCTCGAGAAGATTTCACAAAAATGAAATGGGGTTTCAGAATCTAAATATACCTAATTCCCTAAAAATTTTCCTTTTATTTAAGGTTTCTATTTTAAAAGTAAATATCAAAACTATTTCTTTTGAGCAACTTTTTCATTATAGAAAAGTTCAATGGGAGATATCTTACAAATTTATTTCCTAATAATACTAAAAACTATGAACACAAATTTTGCTTAAAATTGAATATTTACAAAAGGAGAAGGGGTTACCTCCTCAATTGAAGAATTTTTTTAAGATAAGGCCATTAAAAGGAACATAATTTATCTTACCTGATATATCTTGCAATATGAAAGTAGAATGGCCTATCTTTTCATTGATTTTAAATGGTTCCAGCCACATTTTCTGGAACTTAGTGTGTTTTCCTTTATCTTCATGGGCTTTGTCCCATTTCAGAACTAGATCACCAACTTGTAATTGTTTCGAACTGGATGAAGTTGAATCAAAAGATAACTTGATAATTTTCTAATGTTTTGCATGAATAATTTTGGCCTTTTCTCTTTCTTATTCTAATTTTAATATTTGATCATGTCTTAGTTCAATAGAAGATGGGGGACTTTCTTCAATAAACTGTACTAGGGCTAGAGAAGGAAGCAATAGATTGGTTGGTAGAACTGCTTCTTTCCCATATACAATATTAAATGGAGAAGTACATATGGAAGCCTTCTATGTTATTCTATCATCCCATAGTGAAAATATCAAAGATTTATGCCATTTTTATGATTCTGCTCAATAGTTCGCTTAATAATTTTAATGAGATTTTTATTGGTGGATTAGGCTAAATCATTACCTTGGGGATAGTAATTCGCAGAATATTTCAATTTAAACCCTCTTTTAATAGCAAACTCAAACATAGAATTTCCAGAGAAATAAGATGCATTATCGAAAACAAGAGCGTTTGGGACACCAAACCTGGTAATGATGAATTGATCTATAAATTCTATAATTACTTCAAAGTTTGTTGTCTTCAAAGGAATTTCTTCAACCCACTTAGTAAAGTAATCAGTAGCAGTAAGGATATACTTATGTTGTTTGGATGACTGTGGAGTGATTTCCCCAATGATATCCAATCCCCATTGCTTGAAAGGTTGTTCAATGTTGACTGGTTGCAAAGGGAAGGTTGGTTTTCTTTGTCTTCTAGTGGATATTTGACAACTTTGGCATTTTCTTAGGTATTCGTGAGTATCTATGAATAGAGTGGGCCGATAATATCCAGCATGAATGATTTTTTGGGCTATTTTATCAGCTCCAAAATATCCTCATGCTGGTCCGTCATGTAGCTCCTGCAAAACTTTTTGTGCTTTAGGTTTTTCTAGGAAGCTTAATAAAATTGAATCATAATTTCGCTTAAAAAGTACATCATCTACAATTATGAAGTTTCTTTTATTTTAATCTAATGGCACGTTTGTTTCTATAAGAAAGGTTAGGAGGTGCATATCCATTTTTTAAATAGAAGATCAAGTCTGTGTATTGTGATTCAGGATCAATGATACTTATCTGATTGATTTCTTCAGCGTGTTGTGTATCCTCTGATTCTTGAATATTGGATGCTCCTGCTAATAACCTGCAAAAACCTTGGCCTCTGACAATCTTTGCTGGCTTAGTTTCCAAGTCATATTCTTGTAATGATGTGACCCAATTCACCTTTTTTTCTCCTAATTCCCTTTGAATTAGTAATTGTCTTACTGCTGAAAAAGGAACTATAACTTTTGTGTGAGCTTTTAAAAGGAACGGTCTATAGTGTTTGACAGCTTTGTACACAACAAAGTCTTCTTTTTCAACTTCTGAATAATTAAGTTCAGCACCTTGAATATTCGAACTATAAAATGAAATTGGTGCTTCGAAGTTTTGATCATTAATGTGAGTGATTACTGCTACATAAGACGAAGTGGATGCGAGAGTATACGATATGAAATGATTTGATTAATTGGGAGTGTTTAAAGTAGGGGCATTAATTATTAATTGTTTGATAGATTCAAATGCCTCTTTTTCTGTAGATCCCCATCTAAACACCGAATTTTTATTAATCATTGTTTGCAATGGTACAATAATCTGGGAAAAATCGAGAAAAAATCTTTTAACAAAGTTAATTTGACCTAAAAATGATTGCATGGATTTTTTTTATGAGGGGATGGAATATCAGAAATCTCTTTAATTCTATCTGGATCAATACAAATACCATTTTAGGAAACAATGAAGCCCAAGAGCTTTCCTTGATTAAGAGCAAAGAAGGATTTTTTGGGATTGAGCGAGATACCATACCTTCTGCAGCGTTCAAAGATTTGATTTAAATCATGTAAATGATTAGACCTTTTCTTGGAAAATACAGTAATATCATCTAAATAGACAACTATTGTTTTATTGATTAATCCTTTAAAGGTTATATCCCTTTCTCTTTGGAATGTAGCTCCTGCATTGATAAGTCCCAAAGGCATTTTTTGGTAAGCATAAGTTCCCCATTTTGTTCTGAAGGTAGTTTTAAGTCTCTCATTAGGATGGACCAAAATTTGGTTATATCCTGAAAAGCCATCTAAAAAAGACATTAACTCAGAACCAGCTACTGAATGGAGTATCTGCTCCATGGTAGGTAATGGGAAATTATCTTTTTGGCTCGCTTTATTAAGATTTCTAAAATCCATGCAAATCCTTATGTCGCCATTTTTCTTTCTAATATGCACCATATTGGAGACCCAGTTGGAATGTCGGATAGGAAAAATGATCTTAGCTTTCAAGAGTTTATTTAGTTTGGATTTTATTTGACTCTCTAAGTTAGGATGAATTTTCCTTAACTTCTGTTGGACTGGCTTTTGTTCAGAAAGCATTGGAATGGTATGCTGAATGATTGATGTATCGTATGTTTTTAAATCATCATATTTCCAAGCGAAGACATGTTTATTTTTTCTGAATAATCTAATGAATGTTTTTATTTCTTCCACAGAAAGTCCTAATCCCAAATTGATGTTTTGAGGTTTTTCCGCAGTACCTAGGTTTATCAACTCAAATCTTAAAGTGGAAATTTGGAGCTTTGAATTGGTCACCTGTTTAAACATGTCTTTAATATCATAGAGATCGTCTAGTTTAACCACTGGTTTCGGTATTGAGTTTTCTTCCTGCTTTTCATTCATTTGAAGGTCATGATCGCTTTCATCGATGATTTGATCATCGTAGGACTTGTCGGAATTCAAGAAATTTAAAATGTCTTCGTTGTGATTGAACACTCGCCAATTGGTGACATTGTCAGGAATTGATGGTCTAAATATTAAATCTACTGAAAATCTGTCTAGGCTGTAATCTTCGGAAGGTAAGAGTTTAGAAGCAACATTGGCTAGCAAGTCAGTTGTTGCATTCTGGGATCTAGGGATAGGAGAAATGTTGAATGCTAAAAATTGAGATATAAGTTCCTGGACCAAACACTGATAGTGCTTGAGGTGACTAGAAAGACAATGAATTGTATTTCTAACTTTTTTATGACAATATCTAAATCACCAAACACTTTCAAATATTGAAATTTAATACCAATAGCTTTATATAGTCCTTGAACTAAGGCCTCATACTCAGCTGTATTATTTGTGCATTCAAATTCCAACCTACATGACAACATAGTTTTTTCTCCCTCAGGGCTAACTAAAATACACCCTGCTCCCGAACCTTCATTGGATTTAGACCCATCAAAGTATAGTGACAAAAATAAAGAATTATCAACAATTTTATTTACAGTGTTCTCAGCAATATTGACACATCTTGATCTATCGGTTTGTGAATTTTTTTTGATTTGGGATGTGAAACTATTTTCTGAGAAAGGAGATGGTTGGGCAATGTAATTGCCAAAGAATGATTCGAAAGAGTAATTCCCCAAAATATTAATATTAAATGCTATTGGTTGATTCTCCTGTTCAAATTCAGTGACAGTATGGGTCATATATTTCTCCCGATCGATTTTGATTTGGTTTGGCTTTCCTTTATAGGGTAGCCACATATGGGACCAATCCGTAGAAATATAACCATGGAGTTTCTCAGACCAATCACTACTCAAGACTAGACCATAAAATTTAGGTATATCGGCAATTAAAGTATCAATTCCTTGAACCACTCGTGGATCAGCCGATAACCTAATAGTTACAGAGTTGATTTCTCCTAAAACCTGGACCTTGGTTCTTTCCAACTGCATAATATGAATTGCATATTTTTGGGGTTTGATGTTCAGTTTGGAACAAACTGAAGCTGGAATTATATTAGAGGATGCCCCTGAGTCAATCAAACAGTTGTGTAGGTTTTGATTATAGATCTCATAGGTCAAGAGGAAAAGGGGAGTATGGTAATTTGATCTATCTCCAATTAAAATTATATCAGTAGCTTCAATTCTACCAGAAGATGGTTGACTTGAATCATTTGTAGCTTTAGCACTAGGAAGAGGCGAAGAAGGTACTGCATTTATTTCCTTAAGAAGCAATTTCTGCTGATGTTTGAGTTTGCTAAGTTCAAACATAGTAATGTTTGCCTTAGTCTTCTTCATATCATCAATATTATTGTAATCCATTGAATCCGATACTACCAACGTCTTAGATGTTGAAGGTATATTTGAGGATGATGGTTGATTTAAAGGTGATGTTGCGACCGACTTCTTTGTGGGTACCTTTTCCTTTATAGTAGTAGTACCTGCACTCCTTTTCTTTGAAATTGCCTGAACAGGTTCAGGAGTACCTTTACCACTAGTAGTCACAGGGAAAGCTTCTTATTCATTTTCTGTGTTGGAGTTGGGTAATATGAAGTCCCACATTCCATGGCATTCGACAACGTCTTCTTCTTGGGGTTCATCAGTTGGTGAAATTGTTTCATCTTCTTCTTCCTCTTCAAGTTCTGAATCTGCATTAGATATAACATTTGGTGGTTTTGACTCAGGTTTCCTAAAATTCCTAAATGGCTTCTTTGTTGAAGCTTCTGCTACTTGTTTTTTTATTTCAACCATTTCATTTGACATTTTTTTGAGGACCTTTTGTAGACCCTCCATATCATATGGATCTTTAGGGTTTTTCTTCTTTGAATCATCTTTAAAAGAAACTTTTTTGGATTTCCTATCTTCAAGAGCAGCTTTCTTTTCTAAAGCAATAAAGTATTTAAGAGCATATTTCTTTTCAAATTTCTCTAGACCAAGCGCTTCTTCCATATTTTTGGCTAAACTTGGTTTTGCAGCGCTATCTACAAAAATGGCTATATTTGAAGATAGTGTTGCTATATACCACTCGCTTCTGATTTTCTCACTTGGCCTGGAGTCAGTCGGAATCTTATTCAATAGTTTATTGAATCGGGAGTTAAACTCCTTAATAGGTTCTCTAGATTCAATCCTTAGATTCGAAAGATCATTAATTAGTGTCGCTAAATATCTATCATCGCCATACTTAGTGAGAAACTGCTCGTGAAAGATGTTCCAGCTGGTAATGGATCCAGAGGGTAAGGAAAAATACCAAGACCCAGTTGATCCTTGTAAAGTGTAAGGGAAAAGCCTAACGACAACATCTTCTTCTGTTACTCCTTTTAGGTTAACTGATAACATGAAATTGTTAATATGTTCTTTAGCTAATGTTCCGGCATCTGGATTAAATTTTGGTAACCATTTCTCCCGATAATTAGGTAATGGATGTAATGGCACAGGCATAGTGACTGCACCAGGACTATTCCATGGATTCTGATCCATCTTAGAAGTAACAATAATTGTCGATGAAGTTCCAGGTGTTTGGGGAGGAGTTGGTATAGAAGATTGAATAGGTTGTGATGTTGAAGTTGGTGATCCTTGCTAAACAACAATATGTAATGGGGGAGTGGATGTTTGACTTCGCACTGGAGAAGATGAGATGGAAGATGATGAAGAAAAGGTCTCACTGTCAGATCCTTCAGTGTTCTTTTTAGCCTTTTTCCTTTTTCATAAAGGCAAATCAGTAGGTTTAATATTGAGCTTTCCTCTTTGAAGTCTGGTGAGAGGGTGAGGTAGATTGAATTATGAAGTCTCACTGCCTTGAGATACTTCAGATTTCTGTGGTGATATCGAAAATCCTTGAAGTTTCTGGATGAGAGACTGAACTTTAGGAGCCTCAGGACTTAATCGTTCTAGAGTATGATGGGATTGAGCAGTGGTAGTTGATTCCTCTTCTTCCAT
>APFE030013899.1:0-24342 GCA_000404065.3 Pinus taeda | reverse complement strand
TTGATTGTGTCATCGGGGCAGTAGCTAGTAAATCCAGAGGCAGCGTTTACAACCTCTGCTCTTTGATTTTATTGAATTCTACTAACCCTTCATCGTTATATCTCATTTTAGCTAGTGTTTGGACCTGAAATAATGACTCTGCCGAAGAGAATAAGTAATCAAAATCATCTTCTTTATGATCGAACTTTGTGAGTTTTGCCTCTTCAAGTACATTATAGACGATTTTACTTGGGTCAAATCGCCTATTAGGAATGGTGGCGAGATTTAGCATATTTGTCTTTTCTGCTTCCTTTTCTGCATGCTTATAGTCATGCAGAGTGGAAACACCACACCTTAGAGGAAAAGGAGGCCAAACCTGCTTTTTTGAAGTCCTGAGAGTCTTGGTTGCTCCTGCGGACGTAATATGATAGGCTAATTCTCTAACCAATAGCTTGTCGGGTATGTACAAGGGAAGGACAGGAGGCCTAGAAAGGTTGCTGAAAACTCTTATGAATGTGAATTTATCCTCTCTGAACCAGTTTCCTAGAGCGGTTAGGTCAATCTCTACTTGTGAAGAAATCTTCGGAGCAGGCTTGTCAAAAATGGCATAGTAAATGGGCAACATAAAACCATTACAAACTATATACAGGTGGTCCTTATAATGGGCTTTCAAAGCTTCTGGTGATAAATGTGAACTGGCATGGGGTCTTGTGGAGTCCATCTCCATCCCAACACAGGAAATTCAAAGTTGAAACAAAGGGTATCTAGTATATAGGCACTATAATAAAACAAGGGAATAGACCTATCAGTGACGCGAGTTTTATTTCTAAACTCAAGGAGAGCAGTGGCTAACTTACGCGAGTTTTATTTCTAAACTCAAGGAGAGCAGTGGCTAACTTATCAGATAAAATATTTCCCCAATCCATTATCCCACTATTGACTACCACTTCCATTAACGGAACCATTTCAATTGAGAATTTAGAGGAATCATATAATCCCCAAATCCTACACATCATCGCCCCGACGTAACAATGAGGAGAACATAATGAATCGACAGAGTACTTACCCGACGATTCATGCTTGTGTCTTGTGGGGTTCTATCTGCATTCCCGAATAGGCATTGATTCAGTTTCATTCTCATCCCTGGACTTCTCCAGAAATGCTTTGTTGTACTTCTTTTGTGGTTTAGGCACGTGGTACATTTTCCTTAAATCATTAGGCTGAAACGAGCCGAAGACTCTCCCATCGATTGTACAGAATGTTCTATTTGTCACAAGGATTTCCTCAACTACCCATCTTACTACATATTTATATGGAAGAATCTTCTCTCGAGCTGCTATTCGGTGTAGATAGGAGTCGACTAAATCCTTTAGGCTAGATTCTGACTTTCTGGTTGAATTTGCAGTAGCTCGCACTGATACCATTTCAGGCTCTTCGGCTTCAACTAGATTATAGATGCTTTGCCAACTAGTGTTTCCGAGGTGAAGATAGGTAGTGTCTGAAATCAATCCTTTCTTGCTTGGTCCTGGATCAGCAGTAGATTGTCCTATTACTGCGGGGGCTGAAGCTGCTGCAAATCTCTTGGATTTCTTCCCCATTTGGCTTGGATTTTTTGCTTCAGCGGAGCTCTGTGTAGAAGATAAAATGAATGTAATACAAAGAATAGGTGGTGCAAGCCAAATATGAAAGAGTTATATCAATTAATGAATAATGAAGGATTAAAATAATCCTGCCGCGGATACAATCTCTGAGGATATTTTGGCATAACTGCTCCATTAATTGGCCACTTAATCCTGTCAGTCATTTAAATGCCCATCATATCGTTTATTCACCAAATGATTCATTCAAGCGTGATTTTGATTTTTCGCAGTTAATCACAAGTGAATCACTATCGGGAATGGAAAGGCTTTTAATAGTAATAATCTATCATAATATCCTCAATCTTTTTTGGAATTCGCACTTAGCTTTATCGCAATCAGAATCGGTGAAATGCTCGAGTGGTAATATTTGTGTCATTGCAAAATCCTCGATCCCCGATGGCGATATAGCTTATTCGCATCGGGAGTTTTAAAAGGTGTCTTTAACATGTGTGTGCTACAATCCCCAATTGCCAATAGCGATATTGCATTGGAGAAAAGTGAGAGGGCCTTTTGTTACACTTGCTTGCCTTCCCCGATGTCTAATAGTTATTCACTTGTCGGATTGGGGTAAACCAATGGGTATTTTTGTTATGCATCCTTTGTTGTTACGATATGCCACATTGTGATCGCTTTATCACCATAATAAAGAATTATATATTTATTTTATAAGACCGATTTATGTTTATTCAAAAGTTTTATAGTGTATTGTTTATTTTAGACCTTTTGAGGAATGATGAGTTGATACCAATTTTATTCATAAATCTAAAAGGGACCCATTTCATATTATAGTTAAGGATAAGATTGTATGAAATGGGGGGTTGTTGTATAGCACAATAAATATGTATAGCTATAATTGGAGCTATGGCTACTTGAGAAGATTCTTCTTTTTCTTTAAGTAATTTCTCAATTTTCTCTTCCATTGTCTTTATTTGTACATTTTTCTCAATGATTAACTTGAGCATTTCTTCTTTGGGCTACTCACTTTCTGCTATCTCCTTGAGTACCATCTATAGAAGGTATTTTTAGCTGCTTCCTTAATGCTGAAATGCATGCATTCTCAGTCTCAAGATTCTTAATTTTGTTGTGAAGCCTCTCATTTCCTGTCTCTGGATAGATAGCTCCTGTATGACTTTCTTTAAATCACTTGTTGTTGTTGTAGACCTGTTGTTGCTGATTTTGATTCCCCTACTATCCTTAACACTGTAATAGGTATAGTTGTAATTCGAGCTATGGCTACTTGAGCAGATTCTTCTTTTTCTTTAAGTAATTTCTCAATTTGCTCTTCCATTGTCTTTATTTGTAAATTTTTCTCAATATTTAACTTGATCATTTCTTCTTTGTGTTGCTCACTTTCTGCTATCTCCTTGGTTTGAGGATCCTCTATAGAAGGTAGTTTGAGATGCTTCCTTAATGCTGAAATGTTTGCATTCTTTTCTTTAATAATGTCCTCTATAACTTAACATTATTGGGATCATACGCAATTTTGATCACTAAGTATTTTAATGATTTTAGCATGGTATCCTTTGCCAAAGAGGATATATTTTCTTCTTTAATTTTGATTGTATATTTAAAAGGGTTGTCCTTAATTTTGATAATGTGATAGCATTTTTAGTTATGGTAAAGAAAAGCATCTCACGATATTGTTTGTGCATGTTCATCTTGTTGATTTGATGCATCTGGTTGGAATCAAAGGAAAATATGGTCTTCTTGTATTCTAAAGAGGCCTTTGGAAAAGACACATGGGCTTGTAGCAATGCCACTTTCATACTACCTTTTTCACCGTCAAAAGTTGTAAATAATTTGTGTTGTGAATTTGTTATCTCTTTTCAGCACTGAACATAGACAATTGCTTTGAGAGATTCATTTCTCTATTTAATTTCAAGGAAATTAGTGAATATTTTTGGCTCCTCTTGCTCACTAATTCCTACAGACTGGGTGATCTCCAAAAAAATATGTGTAATGGAAAAGGAGGATGGAGTGGTGATTAAACTTTCTTTTGTTCCTATAGAAACCTGTGAGTCATCCAAATTTATGATTATAGGCTCTTTCTAAACTTGAATAGTAGTACCTTTGAAGTTATTCCTTGATTTCTTCTTGTAAATAATGAATTATTTTTCACCTTTTGCTGAATATGAAGATTCTTCTCTTGGTCTCTTTTCCTTCCTATTTTTAGAAGTGGGAGTCTAGAGGGTAGAAGGAGGTAAAGTCCTTTCTCCTACTTCCTCAAGTGTGTTATCCTACCAATATTCTTGATTTCTCTACTTTTCAATCTCTGGTCTTAGATTATTATTGTAAGGTGTGGTTTTGAGTTCCACCCTTAAGTTGGAGATTATACTAAATGGATCATAAGACCATGTAAATCTTGGATGGAATCCCATCTGTTTGAGGATTGAATCAGCTTCAATAATTGTTGATATGGTATTGAAAAAAAATGATCCTACTTGTGACTTGATTTTGAAATGATATTTCCTCTTCCCTGAAATGAAATGTAGCTCATCCATATTGATCATTTGCCTAATATATTTGAGAGAGAAAATTCTCATTGGAACATATTTGGGCAATTTATATGGGGCTAGTTCACAGCCATACACCTTAATCTTTGTATAATCCTGGTAAAGATACCAGTCCCCTGTATTGGATTGGTCACTCAGGTGAAGGATCCTTTTAATTTCTGGACTAATCCTTGGCTCGCTCTTGTTGCTGAGAATATATGCAACTCTATGAATAAAATAGTCAATGAAATCTCAAAACTTGTTCCTTCTGATCAATGAATTCCATTGTGTGACTGATTGAATTACTTGTTTCTCATCCTCGTTGTTCAAATTTATAGGCAACATGTCTCCTTGTTGAAAATGGATCATATGCACTAGTACATAAGAATATTATAATAACCCTTCAGTAGTGATTTTGATCAATTGTTCATGCATACTTTCAGCCAAAAATTGACTCTAATTATACATGAAAACTAGTTCTTGTTCTTTGGATAAGATGGATAGATAACCTAAAATAGATTCATCTACCCATTGAGGTCTTTGGTAACCTAACAAGAAATAAACTAAGGAAAAGATATACTTAGCTCTCTCAGGGAACATGGATGCTAGATAAGGAAGGTTCTTTTTAGGAAGTTCAACATCTTCTCAAAGAAAGATCTCAAAAAATTGAGCTCTTTGGGGAAAAGTGAGCTTATTGTATAGCTCCATTAAGACATCAGTGGAGAAAAAGCAAAGGGAATCATTTTCAGGGATAAGAAGCATCTTATTGATAGTTTCAGAGGTGATGGACATCACAATATCTCCATTCTGAGCTACCACAATTCTATGTAGGGGATTGCACTTAGATTGAAACCACATGACTAAGTGAGGAAAAGGACGGGTATGAGGAAACATGTACATGGGCAATAAAGATTCCCATAAGATTATTTCATCTTGAGAGTTTTGATAAGTCTGCTTTAAGAAATGTTGCAATTCAAACATATCGAATTCACACTTTGTGTCTGCATTTTTGAAAAAATGGTTATCTAAGGGAATGTGGTCAAGGTCTAGGATATAAGAGACTTTGGGATTTTCCTATGATGAGGTTTGACTACCAGAGAGCTGTTATTTTCTTCTAGGAGCCATTATTTGTAGAATTGGTAGGAAGAAATAACCACAGGTTTAGGAATAAGAATACCTAATAAATAATAGGTTTCATCTTGATAATAAATTTAATTATCCCACAGAGCAGAAGCAAGGAGTCATCGAACTCTGGAAACCTATGAAATTGAAAATAAAAACAAATCCAGGGAAATCATGTAAAATGGTTGAGGGGCTTATTTATAATGGAGAATGCATTACTGTTAAAGGGAAACTATTACTGAATGAGAGGATATTCATGTATGGCCAATGGGAGGATGGTAATTGCTGGAAGAAATGAATAGGCGGATAAGAATGCAACGATTATGGACACGTGGAGTGAAATTATTAGGGGTTATAAGGCACAAGAAAGGGAATGATCATTGGCAAGATGATGTATGAGTGAAGTAAGATAAGTGACCTTCAGAGGGAAGGGTAGTGGTAAGTGGTCATGAGTAGTGGGGGTGCGAAGCGAGGAGGGAGTAACATGTTGTGAGAGGCCTGCCTTGAGGGGAACTACTTTTCGGATCCACCTCCTTTCCGTTATCGCACAATAGTGGAAGGAGATGCGAAATGCCTTCCCCACCATTGATCTCGGTGGGGAAGAGGATCATTGTCCAACAGTGTGAAATCATTAGCACTTCACAACAAACTTCCTTTGTCATTTCATGAGTTTGGCTAAAATATTATAGGATTTTATTTATTCAAAAATTAATCACCTTTAATATTTAATTAATTCCTAATCAAACCAATCTTAATCTAAATTTGGTGCATTTGGACTAGAAACCAATTCTTTGCCTAATTTGTTTGTAACCCTAATCCAATATGTCCTTTGGCCAAATTATGAGAATGTTAGGCCATTATTTATTCTATTCTATCCTGTCTAATAATGTTCTACCAAGATTAAACAATTCGGTGAACATATTCACTAATCTAAAACATAAATTTAAATGATTTGATCATGATTAAACTATATGATTCAAATAAAAACAACAATTTGTGTCATTTAAACAAGCTGCACACAAAACCTTAATTTACTACAATGTAATTTATTCCTTTGAAGTGGCATTTAAATTGGCTCACTTATACAAATTTTGTTTTTCTTTTGATGGGGTTTCATTTCATCTCATTTTTTTATTTTTTTCCATTTTCCATTTTCATTTTTTATATTCTTTGTTTTTTCGTAACCTCTTTTATAAATAAAAACTAACTTATCAAGAATAAAGGATGTTACAACATTGGCTCCAACTGGGAACTGCTTCCTCTTGCAGGCTATAGAGAACTTGCAGATCCATGTGCCTTCATCTCAGGCTAATATGGTCTTCGTTGAAACAAATACACACTGCATGTAAAATAAACTCCCTAATGATATAAAATTATGGATGAATGGTGAACTTCTCAATACTCAATGTAATGCTTCAAGTATTTCCCATTAACAGGAAATGAGGAATACTTTCCTTCCAAATTTTGCAGGATGAAAGTGTTATTAGGCTTAACCTCAGTAACGCTAAAAGGTCCAAATGAGAGGTTATCAAACTTTCCATGTTTTCCTTTCTATTCTCTTCTAGCATCCCATATTAACAACAAATCTCCTTCTTTAAAATTTCTTTCCCTAGCTTTTCTATCAAACAAACTTTTCATTTTGTTCTAATATTTTCAAAGCTTATATCTCCTTTAAAATATCTTTCCCTAGCTTTTCTATCCAACAAAATTTTCATTTTGTTATGATATTTCCAAAGCTTATAATGAAATTCATCTCATCTTCATTAAGTTCTCTGATTTGATTTATTCTTCTGGAAAAATCATCAGGTTGTTCATTTTCTTCTTGTAAAAACATGATGACAAGAAAAGCTAAATGTGTGGGAAAAATAACTTGTTTACCATAAACAAGATGAAAAGGAGATTTACCTATTGATCTCTTTGGAGAAATCTTGTTGGCCCAAAGCACATAAATAAGACGGCTGTCCAAACTCCTTTTGTGGTCCTCCAATGTTTTATTTATGACTTTAACCAAACTCTTATTTGAAGACTCTGATAGTCCATTTCCTTGTGGACACTGTGGAGTAAAATGATGCAACAATATTTGGTATTTCTAACAAAATTCAATCATCTTGATACTGCTTAATGTTGTTGCATTATCTGTCACTATTTTTCAGGGGCATCCAAATCTAGACAATATGTATTCTTTAATACATTTAACAACAATAGTATCAGTTGCATTTCTAACTAGAATGGCCTCTACCCATTTGGTAAAGCAATATGTAGCAGTCAATATAAATATATGGTGACTACTTGATGGAGGATGAATTTCAAAAATGAAATCTAATCCCCATTGAAGGAAAAGTCCTTGGACTAGTACCGGAACTAGTGGAAGTGTTGTTAATCTCTGATTTCTAGCAAACATCTAACATTCAGTACAACTTCTAACTATTTCTCCCACTTGTGAAAATGAAACAGGCCAATAAAATCCTTCTCTTAAAATCTTACATGTTGTAGCCCTCCAAGCATAGTGCCCTCCACAAATACCTGCATAAAAATGATCAATGATCCCTTGTGTCATTTTCTATTAAGAAAGGTAAAAGGATGTTAAGAGGATCCTTCCAATACAGATTTGCATTAACAATACAATATTTATGGCCTTCAACTTCATTGTTTTACATTGATTCTTTGTAAATTTAGGTGGACATTCAAAGTCTCTAAGAAAAATTCACAATATCAGTGTACCAATTAGATAATAAAACTTTTTCATGAATATGAATTGGAATTGATTGGTCTAATGAAGAAGGTTCTTGCATATTCTTCTGTGTTGGGATTTTATAAGGTTCTTGTGGCTTCTTCTCTATTGGGATTTCAGAAGGTTCTTGTGGATTCTTCTCTATTGGGATTTCAAAAACAGAATTTATTCCCAAGGTCTGACAATTTGACTGAGCAAGAAGTTTGGACAAGTGCACACCTTTTACCAACTTTGTAGTTTTGATAATGAGTTCATACTCTAAGATCTTAGTAATCCATCTCCCTCTCCTTCCATCAGTATTAGGTGGAGTTAACATAGTTTTAACAACACGATTGGGTACATAGGCAATAATAGAAGAGTGAAGGGTATAGACTCTAAAAGATTTCAGGGCTTGAACTAAAGAATAGGCTTATTTTTTAATAATGCCATATTTCAACTCATCATCTCTCAGGACTATACTAAAAAGGGAAATAGGTTGGTCATCTCCATCTTTATTCTTTTGCAAAATAACAACAACCAAGGTAGTTTCAGACAAAAGAAAAGATACTAAATGGTTCAAAATAATCTGGGCTAGCTAAAATGGGAGCTTCTGCAATAGCCTTTTTAATCTGATCAAAATCATACCTTGCAGGAATGCTCCATTTAATTTCATGATTATTTCTCAGCATATCAGTGATATCGTTAACTATTTAAACATAATTAGGAATAAACCTTCTTAGAAAAATTATTTTCCCTAGGAAACCTCAATTTCCTTCTTATTCCTTGGTAATAAAAGTGCTTCTATAGGTGAAACTCTTTTAGGATCAATGATTACTCCTTCCTTAGAAATAATATGGCCAATAAATTTTCCTTCCTTCAATACAAAAAAAGACTTTTTGGGATTAAGAGAAATCCCAAACCTTCTACACATGTCAAAAACTTTTCTCAAGTGCTTTAAATGTTGTTTATCAGAATTGGAAAACGTAATCAAATCATCAAGACAAATAACAACAATTTTTTTTCTCTTACCCTCAAATGCTAAATCCATATCTCTTTTTAAAGTAGCTCCAGCGTTAGTTAACCAAAAATGCATCGGGGCTATTCTTAGTTATTTAAATTCCTAAAATCCACACATAGTCTAATTTCACCATTTTTCTTTCTCACTAGGACTAAATTAGCTACCCAATCAGAATATCTCAATGGAACTATAATTTTAGCATAAAGTAGCTTTTTGTGTCCTTTTTCAATAACATGAACAAGGACATGATTAATTCTCCTTGATTTTTTCTTAAAAGGTTTAGCCTCTCACTTTAATGGGATTTAATTTCTAATGAGAGATGTATCATATGTCTTTAATTCATTACAAGATTGGGAAAAAACATCTTTATAGGCTTTAAGGATTGATAATATTTTTCTTTGGATTCCATTGACAAGGATGTAGAAATTTTAATATTTATGATTTCTTTAGAACTTCGAATATTGCAAATTTCAACATTTTCCTTAGGTGAATTTGATAATGGATATTTTGGAGCATCATTATGATCAAAGATATTTTCAAGAGGGACTAATCCTTTAAGAATACAATTGTTGCATAATTGAATAATGCTATGATCAACAATTTTTGACTCGAGTTGTGGTGTTTGATTTTCCTTATAAGATCCATGATTATCGAGCTGTTCTTCTTCAATTTGCAAGGTTGAAAATTCATCAATTACTTGCAAAAAGGATTTTAATTGCTCATCATCATGAACTATTTGTCAATTTTTAAGTTTGTTAGGAATAGATGGACTATACTTAACTTGAAGTTGATATTGGATAAGAATTTCATCAGGAATTTTAAAAGAACTAACAGAAACAACCAAGGAATCTGCATGAATATTTTGATCTCTGGGAATAGCACTGGTGTTAAATACTCAAAGGAAATTATATATTGAATCACAAACCTGATTTACATAATATCTTAGTCTAGTATGCTTAATTTGACAATGATTTATTACATGTTTGACAATGAGTTATGAGTCACTAAATACACATAGATTATGCACCTTAAGACTTATTGCTAATTCAAATCCTAGCAGGAAAGCTTCAAAGTCTGCTACATTATTAGTCACATATAAATCAAGTTTATAGGATTGGGTAATATTTTATTTATCTAGTGAAACTAACACAATTCCAGTTCTTTCTCCTTCCTTTGAACAAGAACCATCAAAGTATAATCTCGAAATATCAATGTTGATGGTTTTAGGCTTGTCTATAATGTTTTCAATACTAAGATGAATGTTTTGTGAATTATTGGGTGATAATTCAAAACTTCCAAAGTCCTGATCTACTGCATAAATAGGATGATTCCTAACTTGATCATATTTACAGACAATATTCATGAATATTACTTCTCTTTATAATCCGAGATGCTCACCCCCATATACAGGAATGGTAGCATAAAACATGTCCATTTGAAGGCTTCCTCCTAATTTGGCAGAATAGGATCTCGATAATAACATGCCAAATTTGGGAGGGATATCAGTGACTACAATGTCTAAGACCACACTCTTAACATGGATCCAAGCTAAGGTAACCACTTGATCTTTTATAAGTCCAAGACAAGGTACTTTCTTGGAGTCAAAATTGTAAAGATCATGATAAGTCCTAGTGACTTCTAATTGAATTTGGTCCATGATTACCTTTGGCATCAGATTATGGGAAGCCCCAGAATCTAACATGCAATTATATAACAAGAAATCATGAAATTTTAGAGTGACATAAAAGCATGGTACATTTTCATCAATCATGTTTAAGTTGGGACCAATGACTACTAAATGTTTTTCATCTTGTAGGCTTATTACATCCCCTTCAACATCAACATTGGATGACTAGATCGATTTAGAAAATTGATTTATACACCCTAGACTCTTCAAAAGTTCAAATAGAGGAATGAGTATTTTAACTCTTTCTAATTCCCTTTCAAGATTGAAAGTGGTTAAAATAGTTTTATCAATTAGAGTTGTTTCAGCGGCTTGATTCAATGGTTGAATTGTTGTTTTTTGAGTTTTGGTGGATTTGGTTTGTGCTTCATTTACAATTGGGATTTTTTGAGGTCTAACAGACCCTAACATAGGTCTTAAATCATATCTCCTATTCAATTATGCAATTTAAAACTCAAAAAAGGCCTAATATTTTGAAATTTGAGAGTCTTCTTAATCTTGAGAAGACTGATTTACAGGTAGAGAAACAATAGCATTTTGCAAATATGAATGATGTAGATTATATATATCTTTAGAAATAAAAGCGCCAATTTCTTCTGGTTTCTGGTCATCGATCATCAATGTGGGTTGAATCTGTTGATTAATGTTTGGTCTTTGTAAAATTTGAGTTTGTGGGGGTCTTCTAAATTGAGTTTGAGGTCTATCAGAAGTTTCTTGAATATTTGATTTAAATACCCATCAGACAAATTATTGAGCTGATTAGGAAGATGTAAGGTAGTATACCTATCTTCAATAATATGTTGAAAAGAAGCCATATTTGAAGATGAAGATGAAGATGAATCAGTAGAAATGGTGGAAGGTTATGTAGTAGAGGATAAGGTGGAAGATGGTGAAGTTGTAGGTGGAGATGGAAGTGTAATGGTAGGAGGAGGAGGAGAAGAAGGTGGAGGATCCCTAAAAGTTTTAAAATGTGTTTTAATAACTAGATATTAAACCTCTGTTTCAACATTTTCTTTATTTTCAAACAGAGGGTTTGAATATACAATAAAAAATTTCCGGAGGTTTGGTAGAAGTAGATGGAAATGTATAATGAGTGGGGGAGATAAAATTAGTAGGTTTTAACTCCAGTAAATGTACATCCAATTCCTCTTCCGACTTGGGTGAATCCAAAAATATTTCAGGGATTCTATATGATTCCAAATAATGGACTAAGAGTGATGACTGTAGATCAACTCCTTTAAATAATAGTTCTAAAACCCTAGGTGTTAGATCAACCAAGTCTAATTGGGATGGAACACACCTAAAGGGATAAGAAACTGAAATATCTTTAGGCTATAGTGGTACAAAAGAAGAAGTAGAATACTCAAGTCTCCATCTGAAAGAGGCTTCTCTTACCAGTCTCTCTGGATCAGATAATGGAGAAACAATTTGAGAATCAAAATGAGATCTTGTATGTTTTGAAGGAGACAAGTTGGGCTTCTAGAGTTGTTGGGTCAAATATTTTAGCCTACAATTCCTTTATTCACGTATAAAGGAAAATTCTTAATTGTTGTCCCCGGGAATATACTTCAATTTTCGTTTGCCAGCAACAATGCCAATCTAATGTTGTCCTCTTAGATGATTCTAGGTTAATTAATCATACGAGAGCATCTAAAATGTTTTGTTTGTTTTATATTTTCTGGATGACCAACATTATGAACAACTTGAAGATAGGTGCTTAAAATATAAAACTTTCCAAACAGAACGAAAGGGATATTTATTTGTTTGCAAATAGTTAATCTTTTATAATTGAATGAATAACAAATTCTTAAGAATTACAACTTACTAAATATTCAAATAGAATATTTAATTAATTATAATCAGGATGTAGGAAAATAATGTTTACTTGATGAACAAAATGTATTTAATCATATGCAGTTGGGTATGACAATTTATGGATACATAGGAGTTTATAATAACAAATAGTTTATAAACTAATCTCTAATTACGGTTTATAACTTCACAGGGTATTTGAGATGGACTAATATCCAGTTTGATCTTACCTAGATTTCTCCATAAAGAATTATATACATGAGGAAAGACATAATGAAATGAACACATAAGAAAAAATCACAAGGAGACAAACTATTTGAGGCAAATCCAGAATCCTTTCATTAATTTGAAGCAAATCTCCAGCTCAGTTACAATTCTCCTTTGAAATCTCATCCAAGGGTTCAACCCTTAATAACTCAAGAAAAGAGTTATTTATACAAAATGAAATATCTTCTAGAGACATATTTTAACAAAATTACAAAAATATTACAAAACTATAGGAATCCTAAAACTACTGAGTGACGGCACTATCTTTAAGGAATTTTTTGGAGATTTGGTCCCCAAAAAGTGTTGCCTTGTTGTCTCTCAGTTGGTGATGAAAATTCAATTAATTTAATAAATTGGTTTATTGAAATTATATTTAGAAGGTTTCTAAGTAATGATGTGATATCATCTATCTTTTGATCTTCATTTTCACTTTTTGAGGAAGAACCCTCTTCATTAACTTTCATTTTCCTTTCATATTTTTAATCCTTAGGTTTAAGTTTAGCTAATGCTGAGGGATTTGAACTAAGTAACTCCCATCTGCAACAAATATCATATTACTTCGGGGCATTCAAGTGTGTATTACCCACATGGTAATGGGTTGGATGAATCTTCAAATAAGAGTTTGTTGAACATTATTAAGAAGTTGTTAGAAGACAACAAAAAATCATGGAACAACAAGTTGATAAATGCACTTTGGGATGATAGGCTCACAACAAATAAATTAATTTGCATGTCACCATACCAATTGGTTTATGGAATGGATGTTATTTTTCCATCTTCTTTGGGAGTTTCATTCATGAAGATAATTCAAGAATTGCAGGTTGAACCAAATGACATCCAAAGGAGAATTGAGCAAACAATCCAATTGCATCAATCTAGGGAAAAAGTCTATAATAAGCGTCAGGTCATCTAGGAGAATATAAAAAAAAAATTGATAAAAGAAATAAAGAAGATGATTTCACTTTGGTGATAGAGTTTTGAAGTGGGATTCCAGAAGAGAAGAAAAAGGAAAGCATGGAAAATTTAACAATCTATGGATAGGCACTTATGTCATTTATGCTTTCAAAGGACACAGTGCATTTTTTATCAAACATCTAGATGGGACAGAGATTCCTGGTGGACCAATGAATGGGAGAATGCTGAAGCATTATTTATTTGAACAAAAGAATTTTTTCTATTAATCATTGTAAATATCACTGTCTTTATTACTTTGATTGTGTGAACTATTAACAAAAGGTGAAGCCCACAGATAAGGCCCTAAGCCTCCATTGATATGTTAACATAAGGACTACAACAAAAGGAATCATAGGTTGATATTGCTGAAATAGAACACTCAAGGCTACTAATCAAATGTTCTTGGAACCTCATAGGGAGAGTGTCATCCCCAGCTGGATCCATTGTTAGGGTCATATAATTTACAGGATCTCAACGTAATTCAGTATTATATCTCAGGAATCTCATATTATAAATAATTGTCAATATACCAATGATTTCCAAATAAAAGAAAAATATAATAAAAAATGAAAACAGGGTATAAATAAAAAAGAGAAAAAAAATAGAAATATTCAAAAAGAATGAAAAATAGAACCCCATCAAAAGAAAACCAAAAAAGGAATAATACTAAAAGTGTTGCAAATCTAAATTCCACTACTGATAGATATTTTTCTTCATCTTTATTAAACAAAGGTTGTGTGTAGCATGTTCAAAATTCCACAATGTCTAGGTACTTATTTAATCATACATTGTAATCATGGTTAAACTTGTTTAAATTCTGCAAATTAATTTCGAGAATAAAGATTTGCCTAATAGTTGAATCTGGGTAAATCAATAGTTAGGTAGAAAATGACATTAATTCAATTATTTAATCTAAATCAATAGGAGAAATAAGTGATAGGATTTAGATATTTTTTTCATACTGTATAAACAAAGATAATGTGGGTTTGCTAGTGTAAGTGCACCCTTTAGAAAATAAAATGTCAGTTTAGTTAAGGGTAGGTAAAATAGTTGTTTTTATAAATATATCCCTATGTCATTTTTATCCTAAGTTTTAATGATATGGTATAAAGGAAAAGGAGCAATGGGATAAAGTTCCTTTTCATGTTGTTATTCCTAAAACTTTTATCCTAAGTCAAAAAGGAAAAACATAAAGGCGCAAATGGACAAATGTGTTTTGTCTTATACGGTAAAAGAACATCGCGATCAGAAGTGTTAGGATCCTCTCCCCAACATGATCCATGGTCTACATCATTCTTTGGTCCCCCCTATGCATCTTGCCTTTACCCTCAGGGGGGGGTCCAAAAGGGTTGATTCCCCATCAGGCCCCATCCCCTACGGGGCACCCTATTCACACTTCGCACCCCCTACCTCACCTAAACGGCTTACCATCCACTACCAGCTCCGAAATCACTTTCCCTTTGCCCGCTTTACCACATCTCCACCACGAAGCCTCATCCATTCACCTCCTGCGATGTCGCCTAGTCGTTAACCACTTAAATGCACTCTTGACAAAACAATCGTTTGGCATTAAATTCATAATTCTTGAGTAACAGTTCAAAATTAAAGGTCCAACACCACCTCCAACATATTTCACCATGCTCTTCCTTTTAAAGACTTTCTGGAACCATCACTTTCCTCCTTTTACTGCTCATACTCTCGCTTTCCTCATTTTTATTGACGTTTTCTCTATAATTGATGACCTTTCCAAAATGAATGGTCTCAACATATTCCATCAACCAGAATCGGATTGAAACTAACATCTTTTGTCTCCTTCCCCTGACAGTTCATTACCCCAATTGTTTCGCGGTAAGGTATTCTGTCAATATCTCTTATCTTTCATTAATACAATCATGCCTCCCAAGAGAAAAAACTAGAAGAAGGTTGTTAATAGCTTCATCCTTCCCTCCGTAGATTTACATCACATCCCTTTGGTCAATAAGGATTATTGGATTAATGAAACCCACTGTGATTGTGACTCTTTAGAGTTATATTGTTGGTTGGAAGACAAGTATGTAGATAAAACTGATGAAATTGGGCTCTCAGAGTCCAATCTTACCCATTATATTTCCCCCTCACCTTCCAAGCCCCTGAATTTACTAGAAAATGTCAAGCTTGTTATGTCACTACTTAAAGAGCTATCATTCCCCCATCCGATGACATCCTCTTTACCATTACTACCCAGTCCATAGATCAAATAATGCTAGCTTCCTCTATGGAAATTTGTACTCCTTTCTCCATAGAAGCCCTCACCCAGTTTTATCAAAAGCTAGATTTCGCCACTAAAACCAAAATTTCGAGATCTTCTTGCATGAGAATGCCTAATTACCTAAAAATAATCCTCCATATCCTTCTTCCATTTTCCATGATCAATCCAAACAAACCATATCTATAATTTCCTATATTATGGGTTATTATTTTGATCAGTGGCTAGATGAGCCCATATTAGGTTTCCTCTCCATATTTTCCACAAACAGTAAGCCATCCATTGTGTTGAATTTTAGTCAACTGTTAGATGACAACATTCATGAACAATTTTTGAAATTTCCCAGAGGGTAGGTGTTTAATTACACCTCTATTATAATCTACATGTTCCTTTATTATCAAGAAGATAAGTTCAATTTTGCAATGTAGAAGCTTGATGATGTAGGAAACCAACAACCAGTGATTTTTTGGACCTCATTGGTCATGAAAGAGTAGCAGGAGTTCTCTTATAAGAAGTTTATTGAAGAATTTTTTCACCCAACAATGAACATACTTAACAGTTCCATACATCCCACAATTGGTGAAGATATCAAAAGAATTTTGCATCTAACAGATCAAGCTAATACTGGAGATTGGTATTTATACTGAAATTACATAGAAATTAGGGTTTATGGTTTGGAAATGATGCCATATAAACCCCCTAAATACCTACCCATGATGATTTTTTCCCTGGAGTATATTAGACAAATGCTAAGTTCTTATGACATTCATTTTGTAGTGGCCAAGAATAAATCACAGTTCTGAATAAAGACACAGGTGGGCTCATTTATATGTAATACCAGGACAGCAGGTGAAGAAGCAAACAAGATGCTTAAATAAATGAAGTTTAGTCTGAGTTTTACATGTTCTTATGACCCTTATGGCATTATCTCAAAGCTTAGAGTGGAGGATAAAAGTACTCCCTACATCCATACTTTAAGGCTTGAAATAGAAAATATGAAAATTTGTTTGAATGGACAAGAAACACCTTGCAGGAAGCTGAAGAACAACTCTTTTCTACTTCCAGTTTGCTTTCTCCCACTCCTCACAAAAAATTAAGTAAAGGGCCAAGGGAGGAGGGATCATCATCAACCACTGGAAGTGAGGCGAAAGAGTTGAGGATTAGTTATGGGAAGAGGACAAAATTGAATCCTAGGATAGATGTGGGAAGAGAGGAAGAAGAGAAGGTTGCCATCATAATTACAGACTCACCACCTGCAAGAAGAAAATTTGTAGCATCTCCTACTAGACCTTCATCGTCACAAGGTCTCAAGGAAACAAAGCTATAATCTGATAATTTCCAAGGAGATGAGGAAAAGACAGTTTTTGATAGGTATAGAGAGATTAAGCTTAAGAATGAGATTCTTAAATACAATACCTATAATCTGTTTTCGAAACAAACCTCAAGCTGAAAGAGTAGATTGTTATCAGTTTTTGATACAGAGCGTGGGAATATGAAAATGGATTTTCTTGAGGCCAAGACTCCACATAAAAAAACATCAGTAGACTACAAGAGCACTACATTTAAGTTCAGCACCAAAGACATACATCCCATTGATCACATGGAGATGCATAAGAAGACTGGTGAGATGATATCTTCTACTTTAACTAACACTACTATGTCATTGTCCAAATTGCAAGTTTCGTTTTCTAATGTTTAATATTAGTTGAAAATGGAGAAGGTATGCTCCTTAGTGAAGGATATCAGGATCAAATCTTTGGAAGTTTTGGTGCTAAAGATGGGGCATGATCCCAAAGATGTCAATGTTGTAGAGGATATTATCAAGAAGAAGAATTTGTACATTGCAGCATTGAGAAAATAACTTAAGTTTCCATCCACAAAGCTCCCCTTTACTAATAACATTGAATAAAATTAGCCACAGAAGGATGACATGAGGAAGCTAATTATAGAGCCAAACACATATATTAGACAAATGGAGAAGATGATAAAGGAGAAATAACAAATTCAGAAGATGGCTATTGCCCCCCTAGATGCCATACCCATTTCTCCACTTCCATCAAAAAGAATAGCCACTGCAGTTACTTATTCCACTCACACTGCAAGTGTTGAACATGTGACCAAGACACTGGAGAACATGTCAATCCAGTAGGAAGAGATCAAGACTTTGCAAGGGCATCTCAAAGCTTTAGAAGTAGAGAAAACAAAAGCTGAAGCTTCTCGTGTTACTAAAATGTAGAAATCACAGAGATTGTTGGAGAAGTTGCACAAGGTAGAGAGGGATACCTCAATTGGTTAGACCTTGGCCCAAGCCAAGGAAACCATTTGGATGAGTATTCTAGACTCTATCAATGAGATTTTTCCATCTATACAAATCATCTTTGAGCAGAAGGATTTATAGAAAAATATACAGAAACCATTGTTCACTGAAGGGAAAAGCTTGGAAAAATGCCCACAGAAGCCTCTAATGTTATTAGATTTTTGAATTCTAAATCAAAATATGAACTTGAAGAATTAGGAATCGGAGACAGAACTGCCACTAGTTTGGAAGTTAAGAAAGTATTAACTAAGGGGAACCTTATTGATCAGTTGGAAGAAAGATGTGAAACATTAGAGCTGGGAGTAAACATGTTATGCAACAGAATTGAAGCATTGATCCAGAGAGGGCTGCCAAGCATTTATGTAATAAATGATAAATTGACCACTTAGGAAGACTATGTCCTGAATATGTAGGAAATGGCTAGAAGCAGTATCAAGTTCAGTGGAATAAAGGGTGGTATGACACCAAAATAATTTTTAGAAACCATGTCAAAAGATTTCTACATATAGAAAGAGGTAAAACATGTTTTTACCTTAAAGCCAACTTTTTCCAAATACACAGAGGTAGATGAAATTTACTGGAGGGTAATAAATTTGACCATACCATATGAAAAGAGATGGGAAAAGCTTGTGATTTACTAGATTGAAGAGTAATTCATGTGCAGTAAGACATCGGCTACCACGTAAACTAGCACGACAGTCAGAACATTAGCACAACACATTATTAGGTTGACTCAACAATTGAATCCACCAAAATAGAGCCGCCTTTCCTTCCAGCTATTTATGTGGCCTATTTTTCTGCCAGAGATAAATCATATTGTTTATAAATAGGCTAATAATACATTTTCTGTTAACACATCATTTTTGTAATTATTTTGTATAAATACTTCACTATTTTAAGTATTAAGGGTTGATTTTTGAATCTAATTTCCTCTGCATATTGTAATTTTCAAAGTGTTGGAGCAACAATAATATAGGGACCTTTTCACAAGATTCATGTGGTGTACCAAATGCCGATGTGTTTCTTCATTTTATTTGTATAAACAATGTTTTTCTTTATCTGATACTCTAAAATCTAAATTATTTAATAGAGATTGTGCTGAATAGGATTTTTTATAGAGCACACTATTCCAGTTGTTAGTAATTTTCATGTTTTCCATTGAAGTCAAATTGCAGAATTCTTAATTTCTCCTTCACTTCCATTGAATCTTACATTTATGTTCTTTCACAGTCCATTTAATTTCTTAAAACATCCAAATAGTACAACCTATCTTTCCTTATGAAACTCCTCTAAAATTTGATGCCAAATCTAGTTAAATCTTTAGACTCCATATCCCAATGGAATTATAACACTTAAATCAACCAAAGAATTCCTATCAAAAAATAAGCACAGTCATAACTAGCCTAAAATTCACGTAAAACAAAGCTAAATTTTATAGAGAGATCCCTGTTGGAAGATGACAGGGCAAGATCCCAAACTTCCATAGTGATTTTGATGCTTTCCTATATGGTTACTCCCTCAACCTCAAAAATATAGAACGACAACACATGGTTGTTGTTTTTGTTTTTCAATGTAATTTCTTACATTTTGCAAAAACAATTAAATAAGAAAGACAAAGAATAGAGTACTTGCCTTCATTTCAGCCTTTTTGATGTTGCCAAGGTGGTTGGCGAGATTGGTTTTGAGGCTCCATTGCTTGATTGAGCTCAAATAATCTTGTTCGAGCTAATGTCAAACTCTTAGTCGAGCTCCTACGTCTGTGCAAATATGGCTCGATCGAGCGTTATAGCTTGATTAGGGGTTAGCTTTTAACCCTCGATCTAGATTATATTTTAGCGCCCAAGGAGCTTGAGCGAGCACTAAGAAAAGGCTTGATCGAGTGCTCAAAAAAGGCTTAAAATAGAACTTAAATGGCTCGATCAAGTCATTTTTCTTTCCACCCAAACACACCCTCTTTCACCATTTTTTTTCCACCCATGCTTTAATCATCATAAACCAAATTCAACCTTGATCAACCATAGTAAAAAGTGGACAAACATGGTCAATTTTTGTAAACAATAGCTCCATTGATATACATTTTGCAACATATCTCAACTACTCATGATTTGTACAATGTGACATAACCAATGGGGTAAACAACGTTCCTCATATACCAACAAATATGAATATCAGAATGCATCATGCCCATTCAATAACATCTCTCTAAAAGATAATCCTAAATGAATGTTGTAGCGTGACATAATTATTTTTAAAAGTACAATGCAACATAAACATCTATAAATGTTGCACTTCAATGTAACATGATAAAGCTGGAGATCAGAATACCACATAATCAATAGGGAACATCAATACCCAATATACACCTTAAGGAATGTTAGAATGTTACACAGCCCTTCAAAGAGATCGAATATGAACCATAATCCCTTAATGAGTGTTATAAACCAACACAATCCTCAATAGCCCTCGATGTCACCATGTGATTAAATTAAACAATAATCTCTTAATGGATGTCACAATCCAATATAATGATTGACAAACATCACAATGTAACATAATCACTAATGTTGCAATACACATGACTATTGATGAATGCCATAATTTGATGATTTTGAAATAACCCTTCATAAATTTATTAATGTGTTGAAAATACCCCAATGTAATGATGTAATGAACATAGCCAAATGTCACAATATAATCAATATATACTAACAACACAATCTTACGTAACCCTTGCTAAATTTAGCATTTATGAATGTCAACCATAATCAACCATGTACATTGTTAACCATAACCAACTAGACAAAACCATGGTTAGCATAAGTAAACCATGATAAACATCAATATATGAAATTAACATTAAGGAATGTTAAAATATAACCTTATCCTTGAGGATCATCAAACTACGATTTAAGCATTCAAGAAGACAACAATTTGACGTAAGTCAACCAAGATAAATGTAATGATGCTACATAAAAATTGAGCAACATAACAATCTAAGATATCATTTCTCACACCTAACAATGTGCCACAACCCTTCAAATTACTAAATTGAATATCATTCCACTAAAATCAAATTGCATTCATATTTGGCGGTTAGGAGGAATTATTGTTATCATCTGCATCTAACATCAAATATTGTGAGTGACATGATTATATTTATTGTAATGAATTTGAGCCTTGTTGTTGAGTCTAAGCAGTTCCTTGAGGATTGAGACATGTATATACCTCATATGGAATATAAAATATTTCACATGGAGAAAAAAAAAATCCACAAAGATGAACATTGCATTGTGACATAATCATTTATGAACATAGTAATTCTGCATACTCTAACTAGGGTGAATACCATAGTGCGTCATGACTACAAACAAAAATGACATTGAGACATAAATTTTAAAAATGTCGCAAGATGACATAACTCTTGCAGGATGTTACAATATGAAATAACAATCATCAAATAAAACAATATGACAAAACATAATAATGATGAACATCAAAATGTGACATAACCATTGTAGAAGTAACATAATGCTTCTAAGGAATGTTGTGATGTCACATAACGCTTAATGAACATAACATTTCGACGCATCTACTAAGAATTGTGGAAATTCAACATCAGCCAACCATGATCAGTATTTCAATCAAACATTTCTATAGTAATCCATAGTTAAATATAATGAACATGGTTAATGATAATCAGCCATGGCTAACCATGGCCATCTAAAGTGAATCATAGCTAACCAAGGTTCAACATGGTTAACCATAATAAATGGAGATAAACCATAGCAAACTGATGGTAAACTAAATTAAACCATTGCAAAACATGGTAAACCAAACATACATCAAAGTAAATCATATGTCAATCATAGTAAATCAAGCATTGAAAAAGTCAAATACATGTTGACCATGATTAACCATAGTAAACCCACTTCAACGATGTTCAACAAAAATTAACCACTGTAAATTTTTTCCACGATGTTCAACCATACATAACCACAGTCAACCATAGAAAACAATAAAAAATACTTAACCATGTAATCCATAGCATATAATAGTTCAGACAATATGGTTATCCATAATCAACATGGTCACCCATTGTGAGTTGTGGTGAATCATATCAATCAAGTCCACCATGGCTAATAATAGTTTAAAATAATCAACCATGATAAATTATGATCACCCATAATTTATCATGGCCATTGATGGCTAACCATAGTAAAAATACAAACAACTATAGTCAACCATGCTCACCCATGGCCAAACATACTTAAACACGGTTTAAAAAAATGAACTATGTCCAATAATATTTTAATATAGTAAACCATAATCAACTATGGTCAACTAAATTCAACATTGTCCACAATTTTTAACCATATATAACTATGGTCAACCTAGCATAACCATAGTAAAACATGGTCAATTGTTTCATCCATCATCAACCAGATTCAACATGGTTATCCATAACTAGCATGGTCACCCATAGTTAACCATTTTCAATGAAATTCAAAATCTAGACCATAGTTTATGAAAGACAATCGTAATCAAATATCACTACACAATCGATAATGACCAAAAAAAATTATTCATAATCATGCATAACTAAACCTAATTAACCATAATCAACCATAATTCAACTTCATTAATAATACTAAACTATCGTTGATAATTTATCCATAATTATATTGATACTTTAATTTATAAAATTATTAATCATTCTTGTCCACATTAATCATCTACTACCATATCTATATAATTAATAAAAAATACTCTATGCTACTAAATACCATTAACGTTAAAAAGTAAATAACATCAATCGTAACATATAAACCAATGTTAATTATTAGTCCCTGCCCTCCGGGCCTGGCAGGGACTATAGTAATCGATTCCTTTCGATTACATTAATTTGACACAGGAACCGGGAAGTTTATTTCTGTTAAACCAAAGTTTTATGTTTGCAGATGTGTTTGCCGATGCTTGTAACCAATGGCAGCAACGATCGTCTTATTTGGCCTCATTACGAGGTAGACGATCTGAAAACTTAGGGAAATATTCTGAAATCACTTGGTTAATTAGTAGAGCTTCCGCCTCCCTGAATTAATGCTACCGCCTCCCTGAATTAATGCTACCTTTGGGATAGCATTAGTTGGCTAACATTTAATGTTAGCTGGCTAACATTTAATGTTAGCTGGCTAACATTTAATGTTAGCTGGCTAACATTACGAATAAATGGGTATGGTGTAGGTTTATTAAACCAGAGGCGTGTCAATTTGCATGGAAGCAGTGCGTGTCAATTTGCATGGAACCCTTAAAACGCCTTCACCCTCAGCTTGCTAATTCTTCATATCCTCCTTGCGCTCCATCCTCCATCCTGCACTCCATCCTGCACCATAGCTCTCAGCTCTTGGCGGTGGCTTCCTGCCAGCTCCACCCTGCAACCCTGCAAGACCTGCTCGCTCCACCCTGCAACCCTGCAAGAAGTATTGCTTCAAGTAATTACGCTGCTTCAGACGGCGTTCTATTCCCCAGGCGGCGTTCTATTCCGAAGAACCCTGCAAGAAGTGAGAGCCGCTCCGTTGGCTTTGATCTGTTGTAAGTTCAGTCTTCAAATCTTTCATTTTCTGTGACTGCTGTTGTACATTTGCAGAGTTCTCGGTTTTCAGACAATCAATTATCTTATTCAAATATTCAATTTCACCACACTTCGTGCTGACCTCTTTCTCCAACTCGGCAACTTTATGCAGTGCCCTATTTAGCTCTTCCTGCTCCAGTAGAGCAGCGGCCTCTCTAATTTCGAATGTCGTTCGGTGTTGCCTCCTGTAAAGTCACCACGCCTACGTTTGCCAGACTGGTAATCTTCCCGGCTTTATCTTTTCATCGTTCATGGTTATTTTTGAAATATTCACCTGAACTGTCAAATATGTAATGCATACAGATAGCTGCCAATCCTTCATGGCTTAAACCTTGCTTTAGCTGCGAATACCTTATAGTTTAGACAAAAACCCTGCTTGAATTGAATGGCTCGGTGGAGATAAAGAGTCATTTTATCTAATGCTGGTCAAATTAGACATTTCTTGAAAGCTCTTTCTCTGTCTCAAGAATGAA
>APFE030013891.1:0-13096 GCA_000404065.3 Pinus taeda | reverse complement strand
TTGAGTTGACTAGAGCTCAAGGAGATGTAGCCCAAGAGTTTTGGGTGAACTCCATATTAAATTTTTGTCTTATGTGTTCACTTATTATTGCATTTATCTACTGTTATATGTATTTACATATCAGCACAAACAACAGGCTTTAAAAGCACATAATCAATTTAAAACAAACATAAGAATACACCTTTATATTTCAAGCACTATTAATTCTACATTGGTTAATCATGAGGACTTGGGAATAATTTAAGCTTTGGGAGTGGGAGAGGTTCTTGTAAGTTAGACAAGAATCCTAAGAGCCCCATTTTTAGATCAAGTGGTATCAGAGCTTGAGATTGATTAACCATGCCTTCGAAGAAGGTTATATCAGTGTGCTTGATTGATAGAGCAAAGACTACTTGTCTCAAAGGTGTTTAGATAGTCAGAGGTTGATTGTATGCTTGTTTTGCAGACTGACTATTGTTTGAGTTTGCAGAGGTGAAGGGAAAGCTATTGATATGTTAGTCGAGGAAGGACAAAAAGAAAGAAGAAGTCATTGGCATAATGACAACTTCTATAAGTGAGTCCTTGAATTCTTCTTCCTTCATCACAAGACTCTTTGATGAAGACATGAAGCAAGATTTGTCCACCATGGTGGATATGGTGAGAGACATGTATGAGGATGGAAGGAAGAGCAACATACTTAGAGAGCAATTCAATTCCATGAAGGAAGAGAAGTTTTTTCTTTCTAACAAATTGAAGGAAATTGAGAGGCAACTTCATATTGCCAATATGAACCTGAAAAGGATGCATGAGTTGAAGACCCAGCTCTTTGTTGCCCAAGAAGCCCTAATCAAGTATCAGCTTGAAGAAGAGGTAAACAATTCCATTTTTTCTTCAAATTCCTCTAAGAATTCTTATATTGGCTCTTTTGAAAAGCATACCAAAGGCATAGGTTCGAAGATAATTACCAAGATGGGCTATGAAGGAAAGGGCTTGGGAAAGCATGCACAAGGAATTGGTGAACCAATAATGGTTGAAGAAAGGCCTAAGTATTTGGGTCTTGGCTATAGACAGTCTTATGGAAAGTGTTCCAAAGCTTCCGTGGAGGCCGTTGAAACAACTCAAAGAAGGAGTTGCATTGCAGAGCATGAATATTGTATTGAGGAAGAATGCAATAGCCTAAAACATCATGCAGGTCTTTAGAGGCACACACTTGAACCAGAGAGTTGGGGAGACTTTGACAGCCTTGAAGAGATTTATGGTGTTCCAAAGGGGGTACCTTCTTCACTCAATTCACCTCCTCATGAAGGCAATAAAGGTGAAAGATGCAAGTATAAATCTGGTCCTAAACATTTTTTCTTTTGATTGTACAAACCATGATAAATTTCCACATAGATATGGGAAAATAATTGCTTGTTCCTTTTGTGGTTTGAATAACCATGATGTTTCTAGATGTTGGAAGAGAATGGCCACATACAGGAAAATTTTGAAGGAAAGGAAGAAAAAAGCTAAAGGTCCATTAGACAAGGAAAATCATGCTGCCAAGAGGATGCACATGCAGTGCACTTACTGCAATAAGCAAGGACATCTTGGTGCAAAATGTTGGACTTTGAATCCAGAAATGCTTCCACAAAATTTGAAGAAATTGGAAAGAGAAGATGGCAAGCATGGAAAGGAAGATTCCATGGATGATGTGTCTCAGGATGATTCACATGATGATGTGGATGTGTAAACAAAGGTAGTACCTTTGAAAGGGATTGGTAAGAAAAGGTTAGTGTTCTTATCTGATTAAGATTGCATGTCTATTGATGCATCTACATTATATTTCATTTCAGCTTCGAAAGTACAGTGTGCTCAAGTGAAAGTTGAAGGATGAAATGCATGCATGAGCATAAGATGCATGAACACGAGGATGTTGACAATTTCCTTGTTTGTGAACATGTATGTCTAATTAGCTTGCAGGGTTGATTGCTTTGACATGCATGTGATGCCATGTTGACTTGGGAGAAGTTAACTTGGTCTCCAAATGAAGATATTGATGATGTGTTTCATCTTTTGGAAAAAGAGTCCCAATGGTATTTTTCTACATGCTTGACTTGAAGGGTCAATTGTTTAAAGGCATGTTTTGTGGGTTTGTTATCTATTCCATCATTTGTATGCAGATGTAAGACATGGAGGTGTTAACAAGATGTGAAATCTATTTCTTTTGTTGAAGCAGGAGTTTAGGCCATCCAGTTGTTGTCTGTATTTTTGTTTTTGTTAACAGTTGTTGTTGACAGCTTGTCAAACAAGTATAAATGAAAGTTTTGTGGAGCAGATGACTTCACATTTGTTTGAGTCACCTTGGATCATTGATCAAGGCAAAGAAGTTCAAACCCCCTTCTATGACCATTTCAGCAGAAGTTCTGCATGAAGGAAAGAAGGAAGATAGTTCTTCCCACGAAAACCAGCACATCTAGAAAGGAAAATGGTCAGAGACTTTGGTACAGAGGCACTATGCAAGGCAAGTGTATGGAGGCTGAAAAAAGAGGGTGTTGTTTCTCTCATTTATTACTCAAATCAGTATATCAGTCTTTTGGAGACCAAAAGTTCTTTTCGTGGGAAGGCGTGATCCAAAATGGACTTTGGGTAGACTCCCGAGGCCAAGTGTTTCTCACAGAGGAAATTCAAAGTCCAAGGAAGTTATTGGATATAGCCCCATTGTAGAGATATTTTCCTTCTGAATCTACTGCAACTTGAATGGGCTAAAATGGACTTAGGGTGCAGAAGTTATCGCGGAAAGAAGATGCCATGTTTCTTTGAAAAAAGAGGCAAAAACCCCTAAAAATGAGAAAAAACCCTTAAAAAGGGAAATCGCATCGGAAAAAGGCAAAGCTTGAATTTAAGTGGAGGTAGAAAAAACTATAATTCGCTGATCCGATCGTTTGGATCAAAGGCAGACACATATGCGATATCAAAACCCTGGAATCGGTGATTGTGATCATGAGATTCGTCGATCTCTGATGATCGGATTGGCGAATCGGCATCAGTGATGCACATAACCCCTAGGCCATGTGCGACGTGATATGTGATAAGAGATCGCGACGTGCAATCTTAGCTGTTGGATCGTGAAAGGAATGTACAACCAGGATTGAATCGGCGATCAACGATTACCAGACCCGACGGATTTCGTAAGCGCAGCCTATAAAATTGAAATCCAAAAATCCAGATTTTTTGTGTATTAATGTTTTTCGGTGAGAAACCTAAAATGCAAAGAAATGACACTCAAAGTGATAAAATGAACCCAAAGGGGATTTATAGTCCTAATTGTAGAGATTTTGAGTTCCGTAATAGTGGATTTCAGGTGGGCCTCAAGCGGTAAATGGCTTTGGGCTAGCTCCACCCGATCCCACTGACTGGTTGACACGTGGCTAGCAGAGGAGAGAGGAAAACCGCCTTTGCAGGCAAGTAACCTCTGTACTCCTAAGCCACCCGAAATTGCATATGGACCGTTGGATTAGAGATCCCACAAATCAACTATGTAGAGTGTGAAAGCAGCTGAAGGCCGACTCGATATGATTATAGGGTGGATGTGATATAATTTTAGGTCCGATAAAAGGATTTTGTCAGGTTTTTGAAGGTTTTCCTCTGTATTTGGGATTTTTCCCAATACACTAGTGTGATGTGATTTAACACCTAATGGCAGACCCAATAGGGATTTAGGGGCGATTGAAGAGAGATTCATGTCTGAAATACATGTCCGATAGTGTATTTTGCCAGAAATCTTTGTGTAATAGAATTTTCTTAGTTTTCGGATTATCACCTATGAAATGGCCCTGATTCCTTCTGTAACCGCTCCTGACCATCATGCCATGCTGCAATAGGTGTTTTTACAGGCAATGATGGATTTTGAGGTAATAGAGCCACAAAGGGACAATGAATCATAGAGAAATGACCAGGGAAGCCAAAAAGTCGAGAAGATGTGTCAAAAAAGCCAGAGAGCATGATTGAGAGCAGAGGGGAAGAGGCAGTCGAAAGGCAGAGTAGAAGGTAGAAGCAGGAGTCGAAAAGCTATTGTGCAAAGTAGCTGAGGGAGCCTTTGGGGTCGCTTGAAGTTCAAGTGAAAATCCAGAGAGCTGAAGGTTGCAGAAAGCCAAAGAAGCTAGAGCCAAGAGCCAGAGCCAAGAGCCAAAACTAGAGCCAAGAGCCAGAGACAGAGATGAGACCCAGAGCAAGAGCCGAGAGCAAGCAGCTGAGAGCTTCAAGAGCTAGGGATAAAATCATGTCTAAACCCATTGTTTCTATGTAAAACAATGGAGTTGAGCCAAGAGCTTGTAAAAAGGACTTTTCCATAATCCTAGAGAGCCTAGTTGAGCTAACTAGAGCTCAAGGATATGTAGCCCAAGAGTTTTTGGTGAAATCCATATTAAATTGTTGTCTTATGTGTTCACTTATTGTTGTGTTCGTCTATTGTTATATGTATTTACATATGAGGACAAACAACAGGTTTTAAAAGCGCATAAACAATTTAAAATAAACATATTTATATTTCAAACACTATTAATTCCGCATTGGTTAATCATAAGGACTTGGGAATAATTTAAGCCTTGGAAGTGGGAGAGGTTCTTGTAAGTTAGACAAGAAGCCTAAGAGCCCCATTTTCAGATTAGTGGAGAAGTTCTAGATGGAGATGGTGAAAAGGTCCCTTACTTTTAGTTCCAATAGTAGTGCAACATAACATGCACTTTCTCTTATTATCATTTACAAAATGTCATACCCAATGGTGGAAAAGATGTGTTGAATTTAAAAACTCTCCAACTTGTGCCAAAATTGTTGATCTATGAAAGCAATAAACTTCTAAGCTAAAACAATTACATGAAAAACAATATTACCAATGTAGAATTTCGAAGAAATCATTAACATAGTCTTTTTGGGTTGTGATTGTAGATTCCTCTAATCAAGATCCCATGAGAGAGATGAGATAGAGGCAACAATCACATTCTTTTCGAGGAATTATATTCTACTAAAATTAAGCAACTAATCAAACATTCTAAGGTAAAAGGAATATCAATACATAAGACAGACCTATGGTACTGGGGTTGGGCCAAAACCCAAGATCCTCAATCCTCTTACCTAACTCAGTGATGGATTAATAAGAAAATTCTCATTATCATTGCAGAAATGCCAAATACATCACATAACAATTCAAAAATAACACTTAGAAGTGCTTGAGCTCAATAGCTTCTTAGCTACAAACAAAGTTTTAACCTAATGAGTTTCTTGACATGTTTATTTATGCAAAATAGTCCTTACCAACATCTCCCTAGAAAATAGTGTTGCTTGTCTCCCAAAACATGAGAAAGGTGGATCTAGATCTTCCTTGAACTGCACTCACTTGGTTGCCAAGGACCTCATCCTACTTGGCTACCAATGTCTTTGAGTTGATGAGAGATAAAATGGTGATCTTGGTTGATTGAAGGATATGAGTTGTAAGACATCTTATAATCTCTCCCTACTATCTACTCCGAGCTCTTATATTGAAATTATCTCAAGATTTTTCCAATTCTTGCATCAAACCATATTAAAACACATGACATAGCAACACACCTTTTACCCACCTCACTAAGCATAATATAACAAAAATTGTAAATAAATGTGAGAAGGAGATAATTTTGAAGCTAGAGGATGAGATTATCACCCTTATGATATAACTATTGATGAGCCTCATCATCGTTTGATCAAATCAATCATCTATTTCCATGACTTTCATGGATCTGGTGGCCTCTCTGACATCCCAACACTCCTCAGTTGGCGCGCTTTCTTGAGGATAGATGCTTGCATTCTTTTCTATTTATGTATACTGCTTCCTCTCCTCTTTTTCATTTCTTCCTTCTTGTAGGCCTAACAACAAGGGTGGACTGAGCTTGAGTCCAATCGAATTGATTTTTATTATTTGGATGAGTCTTTTGTACAGGGGTGTCCTTTCCAATGCATTCGTCAAGCAAGAGAGCGATACTCTCTGATATGGAGACTGTGGTATAAGGAATTCCATATTCTTTAGCATGGTTGTTGGATTTCTATCCCTGACAACTTGGATATGTCTTCAAAACGTGAGATGGCCTACTCCTGGGTGGAAAGGTATTTAGGTGGTTGCTGGGCGTGGGATCCCCTAAGGGCAGTTTTGGGGCTTAGAGCCTAGATTTTGGTCTAATTTTGTAATTCCAATATCAAGACTCCACATTTTGTGGGCACGGATCATGTAGTTGTTAAAGAGTCATAGGGTTGTCCACCGTTATTTTTTAATGTAATGTCAACTATAGAAGATCTACCCATGGTTCGCAGACCATGGGATTGTATAAATAAAGTGAAGCTCTAAGTAGATAAAAAGTAAATCAATGAAAAAGGAAGAATCAATAAATATGTACGCGAGATAGGTTTGAAGTGTAAGTCTAAGTTTTGGCTCCTAACATAGCAAGAGGCTATGCAACTGAGTGCACAGAGGCCTAGTAGTCTACAGCTAAGTGCACAGACCCCTATAGCTAAGTGCATAGGGTGAGTCGAGTCTGTAATCATCTGGAACTATTAATAAAGAAACGTTTATATCAATTCTATGTTTTTATTTCCTGTTTTATGCATTTGTTATATTGGGTATTAATTTCGCTTCTAATGCTTATATGATGCGCGAATGTGTATAATTGTATTTGTTAAGTGAACGCAAGTAAGAACATTTGTTTTCATGAAGCTAACTAAGATATGTTAATAAGATACTTAGAGTAGCTCAAGAGATATCACAGTTCACTAGCTTAGCACTGCAAAAGGAATTCAACCCCTAGTTAGGGCTACACAAAAGCTGATTGTAACACTTCGCGAAGGTACTGAAGGGTGGAACAAAGCCTGAAGAAACCTACGTGCAGGTAGGTATAGTTGGACTAAACCAATGACACAACTCTCTCAAGGGTGCATAAACTTGGTTCGAGCATCCCCCCCATACTGCTTTGGGTGAGACCTTAGTCCATGCTCCACGACATGATGCCGAAAGGGCCCGTAGTGTAGGGATTTGTTTGGCTAACTAACGTTAAACCTGAGTCATGCCCCCATAAGCTAACAAATGGTTCCATTTCTGGGATTAGAATCTGCATAGAGATGTGCGATGTCGTATCATTAGAATCCAACTACGAAAGAAATTAAATGTTGGTTGGACAAAAGGATTCACGAGTTCACAGCACAAGAATACAAAAACCCACAACTGTAAAAAGAAGAGTGGCTAAACAACTACCTATATATGGAGATCCACAAAATCCTTTTCACACCCTTCCCTACTGAGCTACCTGATTGGATCACTAAGCTAGCAGATAGCCAAGGAAGGTGGAAACTTGACGGTCCTATTGTGTGGACCCCAGAGCTAGTGCGAAGGTTAGAAGCATTGGGGGATAAGATCGCATGTGCCATCGATCATTAGCTCGATTGGATTATAGGAGGATTCATTACTGAGTTCATGGTTGACACCTCAATTAGCTATAGCGAAGCAGAATGACGCTTTCTCAAAGGACCGCAAGGTATGTACATAAAGTATTTGAATACTTGGATTAAAATGATGTTGTGAGAAAAGTGGGTTATGCATTTACCTTCATGTTTGAGGCTACGTGAAGCATAAACGTTTATAGGAACGAAGGAAATACGGGTCCAGAAAATAGCCCCTTGATTTCACCTCTGCGAGGGGATGAGGAACAACTCACTAAGATCTCTCCATGAAGTGTTATTCATTTGATAAGACAAAGAATCTTGCGAATACCACCCCCGCCCACACCACCACCTGCTTCACCACCATCACCTCCATCTTCGCCCATACCAAATCCACCACCACCACGATTCAATATGGAAACCACAGTAAAGTTTCCGGTGTTCAAAGGTTTGGGAAATGAGGATCTAGACCAATTCTAGTTCATTGTAACGGTTGTAGGGGAAGTGCAAGGTGTCATAGATGAAAATATAAATAATGTGACACTGGTTAGTGCCCTGCAGGATCACATGCTGACTTGGTATACTAAGTGCTCCAACGATAGCCTGATTGTGAGAGTCGCGGATATCCAAACAATGCTAAATAGAGAATTTAGCAGGCCTAAATCTGAAGTACAGTGAATTGTGGGATTCAAAGAGATCATGATGCTACCAAGAGAGACTCCTTGGGAGCTTGATAGGAGGCTGAAATGTACGATTCATGAAGCCAATATGAATATGACAGATGGACAGCATCGTGAGTGGTTTATAGCTTCACTACTACCACATTTAAGGAGTGCGTTATTGCAACAGATGATAACAACTTAAGAAGAGGCCTTGGAGATTGCTATGAGGCTACATGAGACCCTGATGCAAGATCCTAACCTAGGAATTTAGTAGATCCACGCACAGCTGAAGAATTTGTGCCTTGAGATGTAGAGTCTGAAACAGGACAGGATGATTCGACCAGAAGTGCGCGAAGAAGTGTGGTGTGTGAAATGAAAGAGTCAAGGTCATGACAAAGACCATTTCCTGGTCTTTAAAAATTACCTTGCAAGAGGAGGATTGATCCCTTTAAGGTCGGAAGTTCAAGTAGGACCTAGTGCAGTGCCTTCTTTGTGGTGTGCTATCTCTCAAGTAGCCAAAAAACATGCCACGATAACTGCCACTTGTTACAAAAGTATACACAAACTTCACAATAGTTGTTCTGCAACTTTGTAGGTTGGTGGGACATGATGAGCGCACTCGCAGAAGCTATGAATTGATGATGGATAGAACTACCACCTATAGAGTTCAGGCCAAAACATGGCCTCTTTACTAGAATGTAGGAATGGTGCAGATAGGATTTCATGGGCATGGATGAGGCCGAGGTGGAGGAGGACCTCGTAGAGGTTGTAGACAATTGATTTGCTACAACTGCGAAGAGCCAGGACACTATCCCCGCGATTGCACTAATCGAACGTGCCTGTCATGCAAGTATTTCACATTGTTTGATAATGAGATAGAAGGTTTTCCTACACTGATAGCTAGGACACGTGACAAAGGAGCACTACCACCTTCCTCAACTCAGAACCTGTAGATGATGATGTCTGAGCGGCGCGAGGAAGATCCGGACATAAAAATAGTGCTTCAAAGTGGAATCACAATAGGAGATAACAAAGGGAAACAACCAAAAGATAGTACTTGGGTTCGCAAAGCCCTAACGAAAGAAGCTAAGTTCGATTTGGAGCGTGCTCGGGAAACCTTCATGGAAGCTAAGAAGAGCTTCGCTGAGGCCTCCACTTCAGGAAGAAAAGATAAATTGGAGTTGTAGATGGACCCATCCATGCTTACAACTTTCCTGGAAACTTGTATGAAGTTATTACGCGATAGTAAGACTGTGAAAGGGCTAAAGGAGCTCATCAACAGATGCGTTGGGACCATACCAGGTGAACCATGCATAGTCCATAAGGTTGGAAAACATAAGACAAGAACAGGACGAGAAATGAAACTTACTGCGCCGATCAGAGAATACGAAATGGATCAAGTCCTTCTGAATTTGGGATCAGATGCAAATGTTCTGCCGAAACAGACATGGGAGTGAATGGGGAGACCTGTGCTACAATGGTCTCCAATTCAGCTAAGGATGTCGAACCAGTAAAAAAGCATACCCAGGGGGCGATTGTAGGGAATAACCGTGGATATTCAGGGAGCGAGTGCGCTGATAGATTTTGAAGTCATAGATATTTTTTATGATATCAATACCTACCCTACGCTCCTAGGAATCAACTAGGCTACTGATATGAATGGGGTAATTAATATGAACAAGCGAAAAATTATCTTTAAAAAGAATTCACTACGCGTAATTATACCCCTAGAACCTGTTGAAGGATCAGGCTATACAGAGCCAGTCTGTGACTATGAAAGTGATGATAATATGGACTGCATTTATAATATAATAGCGCGAGACCAAGAATGGGTGAATCCCACCATGGATGGTCAGCTTACATGGGAGTGTGAGAGTTCCTGCACTTCGGATTCTGATGAAGAAATAGAACGATGGTAGAATTGGTTATGTGAGGTAACTACCCTGAATTGCAATATGATGACCAGGTCGATGCGCTACGTGTCGACAGAAGCAAGAAATATTCCTACTTATGATGGTCTAAATGAGGTAGATACCTTCTTGGATGCATTTGAAAGGGAGGTGCCGGGAAAGCAATGCTTCCATGCCTTGGACTGGGTACTACGCACTATGCCCGGAAGATGGTGGGGTATGCAGAAAGGAAGCTTTGAAAATTGGCACGAATGTAGGAGAATGATGTGAGTATGGTTTGGGCAGCTTGAAATTTGACTAACAGACAAGTCTGATGGACAGGATGATCCATGCACACATATGGCCTAGCCAACTGGATGTAGGCCTATGGAGAAGAGCCCCAACCTACCCAGTTGCACATGTACTCTGCGCTAAAATACCTGGTCAATAAGCATGTGTTGGGGGGGGGATTTGAAAATTGATCTTAATGTTGGGAAGACATTATGTAGGAAAAGAAACTACACATAATATTCTACACATAGGGTTGTGGTCTCCAACCCTTCATTAGGATTCAAAATCATATTGCAAGGCATGTAATGTATGTCAGAGAATAGGTATGCCATCACGAAGGGATGAGATGCCGTTGAACCCACAAGTGGCATTGCAACCTTTCGAAAAATGGGCAATAGTTTTTGTGGGACCCATCAAACCTCAAGGAAAGATAGGTGTGAGGTATATTATCATTGCGACAGAGTATCTGACTTGTTGGGCGAAAGTGAAACTAATGAAAGATTGCACAGGGGTGACTGCCGCAAAGTCTCTATTTGAACACGTATTGATGTGATTTCGATGTCTGGAGATCTTGATGAGTGATTAAGGAACACACTTCCTGAATGAGACAATCAATGCGCTAATGGAGGAATTTCAGGTCTATCACTAGAAGAGCACACCTTATCACCCACAGGCTAATGGGATAGTGGAGGTGTTCAACAAAGTGCTTGAAAACACACTGAAAAAGGTTTGCAATGCACAACAAAGTGATTGGGATCTACGCATACTTGTAGTATTATGGGCTTATCGAACGACATGCAAGAAACTGATGGGACAAACAAATTTTAGGCTTTTCTATGGAGTGGAAACCATAATGCCTATGGAATACATCGTGCCTAGACTAGGCATAGTAGTGCTCACAGATATGACAAATTGTGGAGCCCTAGAGGAGAGGCTCGTGTAGCTGGATGAGCTTGAAGAAGAACACTATTTGGCTAGATTTCACCAGCATGTCCAAAAGTAGCGTGAAAGAGTATGGCATGATCGACAAATCGAGTTGTGCACATTCAAGGTAAATGATATGGTTTTTTTGTATGAGAGTAAGTTCGATAAATTCTCTGGGAAGTTCAGAATGCATTGGTTAGGGTTGTATATTATTAAGAAGATTATTAACGGAGGCGTGATATAGTTGGTAAAGTTGAATGGGGAACCCTACCCAACAAAGGTGAATCGCAGTTTCTTGAAGCCATAAAACGACGATCCAACAATGTGACTATTTGAAAGTGGCACAGTATTAGCACTCCAGGCAGCTGAAAGGAGGTGCTGGACTATAAACTACTCCGCTCGAGAACTATGCGATGTCAAGACTACATGTAGTAGCGAAGTGTCGCAAGGTCTGCGACAGTGTGAGCATAGCTATGTTGGCACGCAGGTCTGCTAGAAAGTGACCATTAAACTCACTATTCACAATTTGATGCTTGGGTTTAGCCCAAACGGAGCGAGCAACAGGAATTTAAGGTGAACTTTATGGGCTAGATTCTTGAAAATCTATCGCCAATCTAGCATTAATAGACCGAATGTGAAGGGAACGGTCGAATTCAAATTCAAAAGGCACTATAAATTACAAGTCGTTGTCCAACGAACAACACTTGCCATTTTGAGAACTAAGTTGTTGCGCTATCAATTGTGTATGGACCTTTCAAACTTTGAGGCTTTGAGATCAAGTTCAGTGTTTGAAACATTGCAAAAGGAGGCATAAGATCTCATGACTAAAATAATTTCAGCACTTGATGAGGCCATGGACACAAGAGTAGTGATAGCCAAGGAAGCTGCGTAGCAAATTGCGGAAGTAGAAGCCCTAGAGAGCGCCGAAATAAATGTAAAGGTCCCTAAATCACTGCAAACACCGAGATGCAAGAAGGATAAACACGCCATGATACCGATACACATCTTGCCCTGAAATGCACTGAGGACCAAGCTCACATTGCAAGAAAAGGGGAAGGCCATCGATCTAGAGGCTGAAGAAGAGGAAGAATTTGAAGAAATCCTGGTGCAGGAGGAGGATGTTAGGGTCCCACCCTAACCCCCTTATCTATGTAATGGGAACACGTCATAGTAAGAGTCAATAAAGCCCATATTAATAATTGTAAGTGGTTAATCTACAATTAATAAAGGAACCACAGTTAGTTGCAAATGGGCCGTAGTATTAGATTGATGGTATTAGTAATAAGCGGTATTGACCCGTGGTATTACTTGTAGGAGTCATATATAAAGGATAGTAACTCCCTGCGAGGAGCCTGGTGTCTTATTTTTGTAATCGAGCTCTGCTCTATTGGAGGTTGCCCCCTCAAAGAGGCAAGTGAACATTTCTCTCTGAATAATAAAGTCATTGCCATTCTTTGTTCTCGGTCTCTTTTCTTCGCATATTCTGTATTTGGGTATATTTTGCAGGTTAAGAAGCATAACAAGTGGTATCAGAGCTATTTCCAGGGCCGGTGGGATCTCCATTTAGTAGCAAATTTTTTTTGGCTCAAGACGTGTTTCGGCATCTTTAAACCACGGGATCTGTTGTTGAGCGCATAAATCTGCAGATTTGGGGAGGCATGCACACATGAAATACAAGAGGTGGTCACGTCTGTTGGACTCCCTTGTAACCCCTGTGGGTACCCCTTCGAGTAGTAGCGCATTATACAGGACCGCGCACGGACTGTCTTCCACGTACCCTCTGGGTATATAGGAAGCCCCATAGCTACCTTGAAGCCTCGCCATAGATAAACGTTTGGCCGTCTTGTGGCTACAGTACACCGAGAACAGCACTCGGAGAGATTACTCGCCCGTACGATAGGGTAGTCGGGTTGT
>APFE030013882.1:0-12839 GCA_000404065.3 Pinus taeda | reverse complement strand
TATATATATAAGTAACATATGAATAATTTATTATATAATTGTACCAAATTTAACTATTGTCGGAGAATAATAATAATTAAAAAAAATTTAACAAGATTATTTTTGGTTTGACTTAGGTCATTAGGTCAAATTTGGACGTTGGCAATATAGCCGTTGGAGTCTCTGCACATACTATTTAACAAGCTATGCTGGATTGGATCTTCAACTTGTCCTGACGATGAACCACACTGGTTGGTTCGAAACGCGTCGACAAAGATCTTTATCATGTGATTTACGCTGAAGCTCTTATTATAAAAATGACTGATCACAGAAGCCTCAATTCTACAAATGTTGTAAGGTTGTTTGGATTTTCCCATCAACGCCTTCGCCACGCCTTGTTGCACAAGCAGATCACACATCTTCACTTTCCAGATCTCGAAGTTGTTTTTGCCATTGAACTTCTTGATCTCAAAACAAGTACTTTGAGTTTTTTCCATATTGTATCAGACAAACAATCTCCAATTCCAACTTGTTAATAAATAAAATTAATATTTAACAAAAAAATGCCTTTTCCTTCTACTATATTGCCTTTATCTTATCATACAATCCCTCTGCTGTACAAACTGCAGATTACAAAGTAAAAACAAATAACAAAATTGCATTTTTACCAAAGTGATCCTCGCTTGGCGCGCCGAAAGGGACTTGGCGCTGCATTCACAGCAGAAGATCCACGCGAGAAGCAAAATTGGTTAGAGTAACAAAATTGGCACGCTTAAACCTGTCGGATCCACGCCAATCAGGATATTGGCGCTCTGGCGTGAGTATTAAGCTTAGATCCACGCCAATTGGTGCACCTGTTCCGAAATAAAACGCGCCAACCCGTTCACTGTCTAAAATTGGCGCGACTATCTCACCCCAAACCGCGCCAATCCCCAAAACGCCACCTTCAGCAACTCTATCACACGCACCCGCTCCTCAACACGCTCTGATACCAATTGTTGGAGCAAACAGTGCGTAGCGGAAATTAAAAGACATACACAACATATAAAATCATACAAAGATAACACAAGGATTTAACGTGGTTCACCCAACCAATCTGCGCTATGTCCACCAAAACATAGGCATCGACAATCTTATTATTCAATAGGAGATTACAATCTTTTATTTCCTCACACACTCTGTACCATACCCAATATCCTGTACAGGCATATATTTTTATAGCTAAGAGAACAAAACTGACTCATAAATTCTCTCACAACAAATATAGGATGCATTAACTCCTCCTCAACAAAATGGAGCTAATATAGCAAAAAATCCTATTGTTGTCACCTACATGAGATTTTTGCCCTATTTAATAAAACTGAAAATCTCAACATATCTTAGGTATGGGCATCACCTTATTTTTTTGTTTTCTTTTCGTTTTTCCTTATGTTTCTATCAACCATATATTTTCCATGATTTTTGCTTGGGTTTGAGTGTGTTTTTTTCAATTATTGTTGCATTTAGTGCAGGTGTTTTTTGGTCAAAAATTCAAAATGTGATTGTTAATTTTATTTATTTAAATTCTTCTTATGCCCTACATTTTTTTTGTGGCTTTAGCTTGGGTTTGAGTGTGTTTTTTTTGTCATTATTGTTGCATTTAGTGGAGATTGTTTTTTGTCAAAAATTCAAAATGTTGATTGTCAATTTGATTTGTTTAACTTTAAATTCTTCATGTGCCATAGGTTCAATCTTACATTAAGAGTTCAACAATCATACCATGAAACTTTTGGACTGTATGTGGGAATATGGTGAACCCGATTGGGGATTTGATAGATCAAATTTAACTTGCAATTTATGTGGGTGACATAAGAGAGGGGGAGTATATCGATTGAAATTCCACCTTGCATGAATTCTAGGACATGAAGTAAGAATTTGCATAAATACAACTCCAAAAATCATCCATAAAGCCCTCAAATCATTGGAAAATATAGAGACAACCAAACTGAACATGGAAGCTCTAAAGAACCAAATGGTAGGGGGTGGAGGGGTGGGAAGTGATTGTGAGAGTGTTTATTCTTGAACCTTAGTTTCTACAGTCAACCCCACAGATACCTCATCAATGTTTGTTCCTAGAACCACACTTGATGCACAACTATCCAACGGGTTGGCTCTTAAAAAAATGATGGAAGAAGAAGACAAGTTGTTGGGTAAGTGTCTTCTACGGAGTGACATTCCCTTAAGTATTGCCAAGAACAATCCATTTTACCATCCCATGGTTGATGTTATTGCTATTGTTGGCCCGAGGTAAAAATCCATTTCCTATGATGACTTGAGAGGGCATATTATTCAAAATGAAAAGGTCGAATCCACTAAAATATTGGAGGAGTTTAGGGCATCATGGGCACATATGGGATGCACTATGATGTGAGATGGTTGGAGTGATCAAAATAGTAGAACCCTTCTTAACTTGGTTAATTATCCCAATGGGAGAATGCTTATGAAATCAATTGATGCATTTGCACACATCAAAGATGCTCGATTGTTATGTGGTTCATTGAACATGTTCATTCAGGAGGTGGTTCCACAACATCTTGTCCAGGTTATAACAAACAATTCTACAAATTATGTTGTTGTTGGCATGATGCTTATGGAGAGGCATCCTATGTTATTTTGGACACCTTGTGTTTCACACTACATTGACTTGATGTTGGAGGACATAGGAAAAATTCCTTTTGTCGGGGATATGGGTGAATCATAAAAAAACATTAGAAATTTTATATGTAATCATGCATATGTGCTTCATTTGATGGGAACAATTACCAATAACAGGGAGTTGGTGCACCCTACTATTACATGATTTTCCACTAACTTCATATCTCTTCAATCTCTCTTGGATTTTAAGTGGAATGTGAAGAGAATGTTTCTTTGAGAGGAGTGGCATGCTTTGTCATTTAGTCACAAAAAAGAGGGCGAGGCCATATGTATGCTAGTTTCATACTAGGATAGCTTCTTAGAGGGAGTGCATGAGGTGTGTAGCATTATTGAACCTTTGGTAAAGGTTCTTCATTTAGTTGATGGAGACAAGCGCACAATGGGCTACTTGTATGAAGCCATGGATAGGGCCAAATAATTCATTCACAACTATTATGAAAACAACAATTCATATGGAGAGTGATTGATGAGCGATTGAACAATACACTACATCATCGCATTCACGTTGCAGGGATCTACCTGAACCCTACATTTTTTTACTCCTGTGGTTTCATATTTATATTAAGGTCATGGATGGATTCTTCACTTGTGTTAAAAACATGGTCTCACCGCCAGTAGGACGTGCATAAATTTGTAAAAAAATGGAGATATACAAGATGGTAGGTGGCACATTTATCTTTGAGATGGTTATCCATAATATAAAAACCAAAATGCCTTGTAAGCTTTAGTTTATTTCAATTTTCAAATTTCATTGTCTCTACATACTTTGCATCAACTTTCAAATTTCAATTTTTTTCTTATGTTTCTTTTATTCGTTGTAGACGTGTGTTGGAGAAGCTATGATGGTAGAGTACCCAATCTCCAAAATCTTTTTATTTGAATGTTTAGCTAAATATGTAGCTCCTCCAAATGTGAGAGCAACTGGAGTGTATTTTGAAAAATAGAGACCAAGAAGAGTAATTGGTTAAAAATTTTCCAATTAATTTTTTGAATTCATTAAATAATAAAAAGTATAATTATTATTTCTATAATTATTAATTTATAATTGATGATCCTCGTATAGCTATAATCTGTCTACTACAATCTCTGATTGTGGGTGACGAAACTTAAGAGGATACCTGATGTGGAGGCCATCTCATTGGATGGGATTGATATAACTTTTGGATGGAGGGTTGAGGCAACAAGTTCTGTCATGGAATCAACCCCTAATTAGTTAGAGGAGGAGGTAGTGGAGGGGGTAGCATTTGTAGGGGAGGAGGAAGTCGTGACATCACCTACCATGGTCACCAGTAGAGGATGTGATCTACATGCTCTTCCTCCTAGTTCTTTTAGCTTCGAGAGGACATCAATTTGTAATGCCAAGCATAGGGCCTTCTTCATCTTAGGGGAAAGCTATTAGATTTTATCACAACATAGGCAGAGGAAATTATTAGTTACTTAGTGGTTCATTTCATTGTATAGGACTCATGATATGAGATACATTTTTATATTTTTTTGTTGATATTTTGATGTTGAGTCAAGACTCGGGATCCAAAATAGCATTCATTGTTATGATGTACCACCAAACGTATTACACATCTTATATATTAGCTCTATTTTCATATTTATATGTCAATGCATTTATTTTATGTTGTGGATTCTTTAGATACTAAAAGATTTGATTTTTTTTATTTTTTCCAACTATTTATTGATTACCAATTTTACCCCGATTTTTATGATTTTTTCATCTTTGAGACCCTTGTTGATTTAATCTAAATCTGGATTATCACAACATTGATCTCGGGTTTCAAATTCTTCGACATCCCCACATGGAACACCATCTATCAAGCCCTTAAACAATTCTTTTACCATCTAGGATAAGTCATGATCTTAAGTGTTGTTGGATGCAACTCCACCAAATGCCTAGATAATCAATCAAAAAATGCATCTCACTCTTCAAGAAGATCTATATGTGGCTCCAAATCTAGGATTCATAACATGTACTCATTTTAAAATTAAATTCTTGGTTTAATCTATCTCTCCCATGCCAAGTGCCTACATAAACCTTAACCTTAATTCTACTTTTTTACTTAACCACCATCTCCCTCCTCCTTTTTGGCCACCCTCGCTTCTAGTTCCCTAATAATAAATCTCACAAACATACTCCATGAACTCATGAATTTGAACATCATATTCAACCTATAATAATCTCTGACCTTAATCTTACTTCTTTCCTTAAACCACTATCTTCCTTCTCTTTTTAACCACCCTCACCTCTCATTCCCTAATAATAATTCTCACAAGTATACTACATGACCGCATGGGTTTGAACATAATATTCAACCCATAATAGTGAAACCATCTCATGAGTTTAAACACCCTCCCAAAGATATCTGATTCTTAAAACCCAAAACACTCTCTTTGTGAATAAAAACGAATTGAAATAACATGCATAGGATTTAAACTACAAAATAGAGTAGAGGAGTAAAATTAAAACAAAAATATAGAGGGTAGCAACAATATTCATATATTGATCTAGTTGAAAGGCATGAATTTGAGTAACATTACATCGAAAGAAAGAATGGTGGGTACAATTGAACTGCAATGCTCTTTTTGGAAGAGGTATTTTTTCTTTTTGAAATCCCTCTCACAAATGGTTAATAAAGAAGATTTTGAGAGTCAAAGAGGTGATTTCCAGTTCCATTCTTATAGCATAAGCTTGAAATTCTTCTTTCTCAAATATTTCCCATGGATTTCACTTACAGGAAAATTCTAAGCCCCTAAAAGAACCAACCCCTGTTCACTTGAAATTGAGATCCCAATGCTTGAAACAATCTTTGAAAAGTCAAAGTCTTCTTCATAAATGGGATGGGAGTTTAAAATTTGCCCATGCATTAGCATAGAGGTACCCAAGCTATGTAATTTATGTTAATTATACGTAGTAATTCAATCATGCATGTGTGAATACCCATGCATGACTCTTGAAGGGAAAACCATGCAAACCATGCAAATTGCATGAATATTGGCAGATGAATACCACATAAATTAAAAACCCACTTTATAATGTCTTTCCAGATATTTCATGTAAAATAGTTGTGAGGAGCCTTATTAGTCCTTGCCTTCGGCAATGTAGGGACTCTAGCGATCAATACGGTGTTGACCAAACATTAGTCGGTCCTTTGACCAAAAACATTTGTGCGCTATAAAAATTTAAACAAAGTTTATCCCTAGAAATTTTGGTGTAAGAAACTTATAACCAAACTTGTGAATTCAAGGTCTTATTACAAGCTTCACGTGCCCCAATGTTATTTAAGCCAAGACAAGTTATTTTATCATAAGTTTTTCAAAACAAATGTTTTGCGCGGGTAAACTATTTTATGCAAAAATTTTAAGCCTCCACTTCTAGTGGAAAGCGAGTTGCCATCTGCCATTTCTTCAGGGCACCTGTCACCTCTTCTACGCTCCTGTCTCCTCTTCATTCCACCACTCTTCTACTTGTCACCTCTTCTATGCTCACACCTCCTCTTCATTCCACCATTCTTCTATGCCCCTGCCTCCTCTTCATTTCCCCACCCTCCTCCATTCCCCATTTCGTTCCAGCCTCCATCCCCATTTCATTCCTGCCTCCTCTTCATTCCCTCACCCTCCATTCTCCATTCCCCACGCTGTGGACGATCAGATTGGAGGCCACCATGAACATGGTGTATGCTTACTCTTTCTCGACAACCCCAGTGCAACGGCCTGAGAATCAGCAATAAACTAAAACTCCCTGATGCACATGCAGAACAGGATGCTAGAAATTGTGAACCACACACTAGCAAACACACGCACAGTCAGGGCAGGTATGTTGTGCAGACAAGCCATTATGTTGTTCTTGTAGCATATTGATTAAGTAGATGCAAAAGAATTCTATTTGAAAGGAGATTATGAATTTTATTTGAAAGGGAACTATGCTTATAATACCTTTACCTGGCATAAAATTACATACAAAAAACTGCACTGGCTTTCCTGTGTTGATTCTTCCCATCACATATGTCTCCTACTTTATACATCAATCTGGGTTTTGATACAAGTATAGAGCTTCTTATTACACTGTTCGACTGGGACTCGCCACAAGCTCTGGAGAACAAGTATGGAGGATTTCTTAGCAAAAGAGTCGTGTAAGATTCACTATCTGAATTTTCTTCAAAGTGTTCTAAAAAATCGAGCCATTTGATTTTGATATATTGATCACTCTTTCTGAAAAATCGAGATATTTGATTCTGATATATTGATCACTCATTCTCGACAACTCTAGCTTCATCTGCGAGTGGCGCCATCACAGGATCCCGATTGAGTATGAAGCCCTTGTTTCAGAAGCACACAATGGGCTCAGTATCAAAAAGAAATTGAAACTCCCCGAGCCTCTCGCAACACCCTGTCTGTTTAGAAAGTTCATTGATGGGAATATGAGCATCCACTTTTGTATTATCTACCATCTCGGCATATCAGAACCCATCTGCACCAGACCCTCTGTGTCTCCCATCTCGGCATATCAAAACCCATCTGCACCAAGCCCTCTATGTCTCTGCTCCTCTTGCATAAACATATTTAACTCAGAACCAAGCAATTTCAATATTTTCCAATAACTTGCAGAGGGTTACTGTACTCGAGAAGATATCATGAAGGCCTTAATCCTTGTGAGTGGTTTTGGAACAAGGCTACGCCTGCTTACTCTGAGCCTTCCCAAGCCTCTGGTGGATTTTGCCAAGTTCTTGCATCATTTTGGTATGTCGCCTAATAGTTTTAGTCTCTACTGTAATACATATTGAAAGCCAGTAGCCAATATAATACATATTGAATTCTTCTCTAGTGTAATAAATATCAAAAGCCAGTATAATACATATCGCACATCACCACTCCAATGCATGTTGTGGATGTCAACTGCATGTCATGACCTTGTGGCAAACTGCATGGCATGACCTCCCTGGTGTTGGACACAATATTTCCTTTGAAGCTCGAGTTCTGAGTCACTGTACGAGAGATTATGGATTAATCACCATTCTAAAAGCTACTTGTACAGAGAGCTAATTTTAATAGTCATTTGAGGCAACCAACAGAACTCCCGTTGAAGATTAATGTGGCCATCTGAGGGAAACAGAGATCCAAAGATCCATAGCCACAAGCCTGAATATTAATGCAGCCGTCTGAGGGAAATAGAAATCCATAGCGAGAAGCTTGAGTAAGGTCACTGAGCCTCTAGAAGATGGAAGCAAAGATCCATAGCCACAAGGCTGAGGAAGGTCACCGAGCCTCTCGCAGGGTTTGAGATTATGCCGAAGAAATTTGTATGAAGCCAAGGACCTTAAAGGAGTACTGTGCAGCACCCATAGGAATCGATGTTGGCTAGCTTCTTTGCCGAAAGCACGAGAAATGGTGCACAAACCAAAAAAGGGCTTCATCTGTGCTTGAGATCGGCGGGAGGCCTAGTAGCTCTACTGGAAAATCAGTGTCTTTGAATGAAAATCAAACACAAACCAAAAAAGGGCTTCATCCATGCTTGAGATCGATGGGAGGCCCGACAGCTCTATTAGAAAATCGGCATCCTTCAACGAAAATGGAATTTCGATCTTTGGAATAAAGAACATCAAAGAAAGCAGAGAAGCTGTCAAAGTTAAGAAAACGTACGTGGGTATGCAAAGTTTCTCTGTCACATTGAACATGGCGGTGCAGAAAAGATAATTGATGAAAGTAGAGACTAGTTAGGCAGAGTCGAGCAGGGATCTCAGGCCAATTTCTACCGAACTTTTTGATTTGTCCATAATCTTAGCTAATCGAGTTTTGATTTTCATGTGTTGTGCATCTTCGATCTCCACCTCATCTAGCGGTAGCTGGAGAAAGGTGATGTCGAGAGACGCGAATGCCATGCCATCGGAGAAAGCAAGGCATTGATCTACAAAACTTCAATTCACTCAATACATGAACACAACTGAACAAAGGAGGTGGCAACTTTCCTAAAAATTGAAACAAGCTGCATTCACAAATATGCATGTCAAGTATGTGTATCACTTTCAATTAAAATTCAAAAAGTAATTAAAAGAATTTTTAACCTTTTATTTAATAAATTATAAATTATTATTATAAAACTATGGCATTATTAATGGAAATTTAATTTACTAAATTCGGAGTTAGCATGTCTGATAACTATATTGATGCTACCGCGATGATAAATTTATCATGGAATAAAAACATAAAACCATCCACCTTAACCAAGTCCTACGCACAATCACGCCAACCAATATTTAACATGGATTAGTAATAATATCTCTCACCAAATCATACGCACAGTCACGCCAACCAATATTTAATCCATGGATTAGTAATAATATCTCTCATGGTATTATTATTATTGTGGAGTAGCAATTTCTTCTCAAACGGTTGAGTTGAAATGATACAGTCTTAACACTGTAAAATGCATATATTTTCCTAGACAATTGCATTTAGGGATGGAACCATCAGAATTAAATTTTCAACCTATTTAAGAACCACTTTCTCTAATCATTGAAAGAGAGAGGAGAGATATCGGTGTGACGAGAATGGGGTGGGTCCCTTCGCTATGGAAGAGAGAGATTCTTTCTTCATCAAAGCATTTAAGAGTGGGGACATTTGCTTACCGCAGGGACTATCGATTGCATGCAGCTTTTGCATGTGTGCCATCTTTTGCATGTGTGCCATCTGTTAAATCCCATAGCAGCTCTTGTATGTGTGCCATCTGCCATTAAGTCTCTGCCGAGAAAGGAAAGGATTCTCGTTCTCATATGGAATGCTAAGACAAAAAAACAAGTTTCTAACCCACAAGATGGAGTAAATGTTGCAAAGGCAATCATGGATTTTTTGCAATTTTAGTGCAGTCCTTTGTCATAAATATTTGACATATATGTTAAATACGGATCACTGGTAGTAAGTAGGCAGTCCTCGTTTTTCAAACAATATTGATGCATTAGATATGTTCAAACATTGGGTAGTAACCTTGTAATTTTTTCTATTTTTAAAAAGTGAGACTGTTTAATAGTCTTGGATAAGAAAAATGTTTTAGTAAAGTTGATTAATTATGTGCACGGCTGTCCCACAATATCTATTTTGAATTTTGTATAGCTGAAGTGAAATTCAATACAGGTTAATATAGGCGAGTGGCTATTAAGTTGATAAAAAAGAGACATCTGTTTGTGAGAAATCTTAGTATTTTTATAAGAGACATCTGTTTGTGAGAAATCTTAGTATTTGCTCGAGTAAAAACGGTTGATCCTGCACCGCAAAGTAGTGCACAGTCAAATAAAACATTGACGAGTTTGACCAAAGGCACCTTGTCAAATTCAAAAAAGCAAGTTTGTTTATGCCGTCTGCAATCATCCTAGCGTCAACGGTTCCTGCAGACGAATGCTGGTTCCTTGTGGATATCTCCCATAAGGTTGATAGTAGAAAGAACTAAATAAGCATGACCATGAAATGATATTTTTTCGGAAGTGGTAGTGCAATTGCTTTGGATAGCTTTAGCTTGCAGCTTGGTTGTACCAAAGAATGAAGAAAAAAAAACTGAAGGTGTTAGTGGGATAATAAAAACAAGTAAGTTGCCAAGGTCTTTGCAAAAGGAGACGATCATAGGAGTTAGTGACTTGGAAGAGAATAAAGCTTTAGATATCGCAGATGCCAAATCGATAGACTTCAACACTGCCTATAGTGGGATCATTAAATTCTCATTTGAGATAAATTTTAGATAAGCTGCAAAGTTTAGATTTAACTGTTGAGCAATCAGGGGAGGCGTCTGCTCATGTCTCCTCTGTATTATTTGATTTAAGGCCCGGCAGGGACTACCACCGCTTGCGGATCTTGTTGAACTATGTTCTTGTCACTTCAAATTAGACAAAGAAATCAAGAATGAGTTAAGAGCCTGATTTACTCAGGTGACATGTTTAATTTCTATCAATTCAATTATGGCCAAATACAAGGACGAAGTTGAATTTAAGGGTGCACGGAAAAATTATTGTTGGATTCTTCTGTTGCTATTTGATAAAGGTAGAGATGGCAAAAAGTGCGAATCCATTAAAATATTGCCAATAAAAATTATATTATTAACTATTTGATTGATAATGCAGTTATTAACTATCTGATTGATAATGCAGATCCATATTATGACTTGTTATATTTAAGGTGGTTTATTTGTCATTACAATTGAAATTTTGAATAATTATATAAAATATTTGAATAATGTCAGCTCAGATCCTCCGTATTTAAAATGAATATATGCTATTATAATGAAAGAACTAAAATCATGGATTTATGGCCTTCCATCCGCTCTCTGAATGTCTATTCAACTGGATGCGATTCTCTACGGTGAATTCTTTGATAGAAAGCAAATGCCATGAAAGCGTAATAAACAAGCGTTCCATGATACCCTCACAAACAACTGCAGTCCTTGAAGGTCTATCATCATTCAACTGCTTTGTGACCATTTGCCAAACGCGTTGAAAGCCTGTTGAAACCTTAGGAACCTCATTTAACTGTTTTGCCAGATTAGTAAATCGAAACCCACAAATCCAATCAGATTATTGTATGAGAAATACCTAACTAAAAATTTCAATGATGGCATGTCCATTTATGATATTATTGAAAATTTTGAATGAAATACTTGAAAGATAACTAAATTTTCATATCACTAAACCCAAAACACAAGTAGACTTAGGAAGTAAAGACATAAAGACAAAAGAAGCAGCAACGGAGAGCAGAAGGTGAGGTGAGAAGAGACACTGACAGGGTCATGGAGGCCGGTCTGTTTAGCTACCCAGACATGCAGTACAGGGTATACAATGCTAGTCATGCAATCACCTTGTATTCTGATGTTGTTGCATTGTTCAGAGCTAAATTGCTAATACATTGAGGTGATGACATGAGAAGTAAATAAGGTTTATTTAGAGTACACAACATATCTGATTATGTCTGATTGGGTTGCAGGTACATGTACTTTGGTGAGGCGAGAAGAGACACCAAGTGTCACAAATTTGTTCATGGAAGCCAGTGCTTTTAGCTACCCAGATATGCACTACAGGTCATAAAATACTAGTCATGCAATCACCTTGTAGTCTGTTGTTGCTGCATTATTCAGAAATAATACATTGAGGTGGTGATATGAAAAGTAAATAAGGTTTATTTACAGTACACAGTTTATCTCATTATACCTGATTGGGTAACAGGTACACGCACTCTGACAAATAATAGTTATTTATGAGGTGGATCAGAGTCGGTAACAAAATAGAAATTATGAGGTCGATCATCGATGGTAATGATTGAAGTAGATGGTGAATGATAAGATTCAAGAAGGGTGAAGTGGTACTAACAAATAGAAATTGTGTATGAGGTGGGTCATGGATCATAATGGTTGAAGTATATGGTGAAGGATAAATTCAAGATGATGAAAATGAATCATGAAGAGGTATTAACCAATAGAAATTATGTATGAAGTAAGATCATAAATGATAAAAATTGAAGTAGATGGTGAATGCTAAAATTCACAACTATGAAAAGGTACTGATAAAATTCATACACTATTGCAGTTGGGTAGTACATCATAATGACTTTTTCCGGATTTTTGACTGACTCAAATGTGTTTTGAGATATATACACACATTCGAAATATCCCAATAAAACTTTCAAGTATATATTTATCTTTCATTATTAATATATATTTGACGATTAAAATGACCCATCAAAATTATTTTGCTCACTCAAATTCCAACCCTACCAGGACCAGTATATTCCGTAAAAATTTGATTGATGCAACAGCTGAAAAGATGCAACGGGCCATATATCATATGCCCTTGGACGCAGTGGAGTGAGTTGAATGATTGCGGACTGTTTTAACTGCTTTTTTTCTGCACACTCTGGTTGTATGTGGTGATGAAGCATTGGCCGGAGCAGTGGGCTAGTGCGGTTGGCCCAAGTTATCAAAGTCGTATTCTATAAGTATTTTTAGGTTTTCCAGCATAAGTCAAATTTGTTTAAAATTACATGGCGATCAAATAAGTTTGAGTGGTGAATTATTTACAATTTTATAATGTTTTTCAGGATGAGTCAATTTGGTTTAAAATTATATAGAGATCAGATAAATTTGAGTTGTGAATTTTTTACTTTTAAGAATTTTTATATACCATCAA